>JAHQIW010001045.1:0-122270 GCA_019055375.1 Parelaphostrongylus tenuis
TTCACGACATGGGCAACTATCACTCAATCTGCTTGCTGTCCGCTATAAACCTTCACTAGAGCCATCCTGAACAGATGTGACAGAACACAGGACAAAGGACAGCCAAGCGAACAAGCTGGGTTCCGGAAAGGATTTAGTACCATGGATCACATCCACACGATCGCAAGACTCACTGAAGTTTCACGAGAGCACAAACAACCACTCTGTCTCACTTTCATCGATCTGAAGAAAGCCTTTGATTTAGTGGAAACAGAAGCGGTTACGGAGGCTCTGGATAACCAGAGCGTCCCTACTTGGCACATAATGATCCGTCGTGAGCTTCACTAAGATTTCACGACCAAAGTATATCCATTCTACAATATCACCATTGACGTAAGAAGCGTGGTTCGAGAAGGCGATACAATTTCGCCAAAACTATTCACTGTCACCCTACAAAACATCATGCGAACATTAGAATGGGACGATGTGGGAGTGAAAATTGTCGGTCGACAATTAAACCATCTTCGCTTTGCTGACGATATCGTTCTCATAACACCAAACATCAGCCAAGCGGAACGAATGTTGACTGATTTCGATAACGCCTGTGGAAAGATCGGTCTTCAAACTGAATCTAATGAAAATGATGTTCATGAGGAACGGATGGATTTTGAATGCCCCATTCACGCTCAACAGAACGACAATCTCCGAATGCTCCAGTTACGTCTATCTAGGTCGTGAAATCAACATGAAAAACGACCTAGCTCCAGAGTTGGGCGGGAGGAAACGAGCTGCTTGGGAACGTTTAAGAGCATCGAAGATGTAGTAAAGAGGACAAAGAACATCCGACTCCGTCTCCACCTATTAGACTCTACGATTATCCGTGCTCTAACGTTTGCAGCAGAAACCTGGCCACTACGTAACCAGGGTGAAAATCACTTGGCCTTATTGAACGCGCAGTCGAAAGGTCGATACTAGGAGTATCCCGTATCTCGCAAATGAGGGAAAGGATCCAAAGTTCCGTCCTACGTCAACGATCAAAGATGAGACGCCGTTCTACACGCCAGGATATCGAAAACAAGGTGGGACGGACACGTGCTGCGCTTCAACGACCACCGATGGACGAGAGCCGTTACCGACTGGATTGCTCGGAACGTCAAGCGCTCTAAAGGAAGACCACTGACCCATTGATCCGATTTTTTCACGAAAGCTATAGAAGAAAGATATGATGCTCAGCGAATCCCTAGAGCGAGGAGGACCCACTGGGCTACTCTTGCATGCAATAGGGAAAAATGGAAGAGTTGCTGGTACCCGCTCGAATCACTCCACGATCAACGGGACGACAGGCTATACAGGTGATGTGGTGATTCTGTAGATAATTCGGCGTTGATTCTTTCCTGTCCCCTTGCAAAGGTCTGGCTGAACCGAAAGGACCCATGTTACTGATGAGGCTATGATGCCGAAACACGTGTCTAGCACTGTATACGTGCCATAACAGCCCTCATCATAGGCTCAAGAAATAAGACTGATTTCGAAGGTTATAATAAGGGATCCACATGTATTGCAGGCCTAGAGTGGGGAATTTGCCCAGTTCTTGTCAAGAACTCTAGTGGATATAAAGTTCCAGCGAATTCTCTCAGACTAGGCATTGTAGGTAATAGTACAAACCAAATTTCTCATGGAACTTACCATCGATGTTCCGCTTTTTGAACGCGTTCTTTGGCATGAGACGCCGGCTCGAGAGAATATGGGAGAACGCCACATAGGCGCATCTCGCGAAAAAAAGAGTCGACTGAGACACACCACTTATGTCGGTAGGAAACGTTGATGCCCACTAAAATATATTTAACTTCGTTTGACCTATGATTTTTCGACTGTAATTTTTTGAAATGGCTGACTGTTACTCAATGTCAAATAAGAAATGCTGAAAGATTTCAATTGCACATCCTTTTGAACCACATGTCCTTGGTAGCCAGCTATACAAGGCACATTTTCGGCCAAATGTTTTCTTACTCATATAACCGCTTCAGGACACACACACTACTATGACAATAAAAGGATAAAAGATAAAGCCCTCGGCGTTGATCACTACCTGACGGGTTTGCCACGCATTAGCCTTCCATTTTAATTAAGTTTAAGGTGGTTGAACGCATATCTGAAATTTCACAGTGACTCGCGGTGGCCTCCCATTTATTGAGTCAGTGCTACTCAGTATCCTAGACAAGTCCGAATCCGTCTGATATCAATTTACCGACCCTACAGGGATGGGTAGGCTTGGTAAGCACGAGCGCGAGATTGAACCAACGACACTGTGTACGACGCAAAGCACCCTGACCACTGCGCCACTTGTGCTGCCGTCTATAACAGTATTACACTAAAATGCCCTCAGTGCTCTGAACGTTTCCTTTACCCTAGGAACTATTCCGCATTGGTCGCGCCATTTTATCAAAAAATCAGTGAGTTACTTTGAGTGAATTCAAGAATCCTTAGATTTTTACTGTTTTTTCGAAGTGTTATGATGCTTCAAATATACCTAACAGAATTGAATGGTAAGCAAAATTCCGACCTCAGACGGGAGTCGAACCAGCGTTCTACCCATAGGGGAGGGAAGTGTGCGTGTTACCACAACACCACTTTGCACTACTCGTTCTTCAATACTTCCCCTCTCATATTCAAACAAACTCCAATTCCTACTTCATACACACTCACAACAAAACCTTTTTCAAAAGACAAAAGTGTTTTTGATCCGAAAACTACTTGTATCCCATGTGCCACAACTAGCAATATGTAGGTAGATAAGCGAGACAACCGTGAATGAAACTCATTGGCGATTGCCTTTCATCGCTGGTGTCGCCAGACTTCACTTTCCCGATAACCTTCACAGAGCCTTTAGCTATGACGAGCTGCTGTTTATCTTCCCAGACAAGTCCGAGACTAGGCTAGTACTGATTTACCGACACCTGAGGGTGGATGGCTTGGTGAGCCATGGAGGCGAGATCGAACTACCAACCTTGTGTGCGACGCAAAGCACCTCTAACCACTGCACCACATGCGCACCATTAGCAGTCTGCAAGAGTATAAGCCACACAACTAAGATGAAACCCACAAACATTTGCCGGTCTTCGCAGGCTTCGCCAGACTTCAGTTTCCCGACAATGTCAATATTCTACCAGATGAACTACCCGTCAATTCAATAAATGGATTTTCTTTGGTAAGGATCGCACGCTCCGTGGCAGCCTAGTCGCCTTTGTGACGTCATAGTGTAATTTCGGGAAGTTTCAGCGATAATGTGGCTTTCCTAATCGATGATCTCGCGTCTAGCAAACAGCTGAATTACTGCAGCACTCAGGAAGAAAACTGGCATCGAAAAGATTATAAACGTACGATATCCCTGTCGACAGACGGCTTTCCAACGGCAGTCGTGTTTGATTTCGAAGTAAACGGAGGCATTGTTAACTGTAATATTAAGCGATTACTGTTTAGAATTCGGGTAGGAAACACAATGCATAGAATGCATATCGATCGTTGGAGTAAAGTGACGTCATCAGGACGAAAATATCCTGCTCGACATCGAAATTCCCGAGGAAATTGGAGAAAAATGAGACGAAGACAATCGTATTTTCCAAAGAAAATCGACTTAAAAGGAGAGAAAACTAATAGGATACTTGTAGGAGTAGCCGAGAGAGCACGGGGAGCGACCGACCGACCGACGCCAAGACCGCACAGCAACTGGTGGGCCGCGGCGCGGCGCAACGCTTAAGTCAGATGAGGGCAGCTAAGAAGCCTGCGTGGAAGCGCGCGCGAAATTTGAATGTGAATTTGTCGAGACGACGATTTGAGGACCGCAGATGAAATCGCTGCCTTAGAGCGCGATTTCCTGCGGCATTTAGTTGGGAGTTTTTTTTTCTTTCTTTCAGAGAAATATCCATGTTTTTCGTTCTATCTGGATAGTCCACGGCTCACTATACACTCTCATGTGCTTTTGGTGCGAATGCTGCACTTTTGAGTGAAGAAAAAGCCGCGTAGTGTATGTAGTGGTGCTATTTTTTGGCGTTCATTCAATTTTTATAATTTCTATAAAAAATATTAAGATATAAGTCTTTTGGTTTCATCATTCTCTTGATCCATATGATGAAGAAAAATTATAGCATTCGATGAAAGATGAAAGGCGAGAAATATTCTATCGAAATCATCTATCACACTGCAAGCCATGTCAATTCTTCGATAACTCTTGACAGTTTTCCTATTACTAGTGTACTTTTGTGCTTGCAACTTCTACTGAATTGTAGAAGAGACTTTTCTCCTATCGTACCATAGGTATAAGTGCCTTTATCATCCAGTTGTGGCGCCGAGGCCGAGCGGTTGTGATGCTCGTCGCGGCGCGTGCGCGTGTGGAGCCGAGCTCCATCCCCTACCCTTCCCCCTAGACTCTCCGGCAGTTAACATCGATATTTTATGGAACGCCACAGCCAGGTTATCCTCGAGATGGCAAGGAGACGTACTCGACCAGTATTCTACGACTTTCAGAGGAAGACGAAAAACGAATTGAATGCTAGTTACGGGGAGGCGCATAATAAACACTGCTGTGAAAATAGATTAGATAAACAAATGAAAAATACTATTTCGGTCCGTAATTCAATTCGTGCTCGCCAGATGCGTTCTAGCTTAGAAAGAGTGGTAGCAAAACGGGCGCTGGTAGCGCAACGGGTTAAAAGCACGAGCTCACGGATAGAGTGGGATGCAGGTTCGAGTCCCAATTGACACGAAAGATTTGCACATCACTCTACATCACTGGGTATATCTATAATATCATACCACAGCAAGAAGAAGCAGTAAATCAACGAATTTTTCAGAATTTGATTTGATTTATTCATTTAATAGCTAGTAAATGAGATAGAAAGGTGGTGGACGGTATTAGTTGTAAAGGACTGATTTTTTTACGAAATTGTGCTGTAAATACCACTATCGAGCTTGAAATGTACTCAAGAGAACTGAGTGTTGAGCAAAAATTCGGTCTCAGACGGGAGTTGAACCCGCATTTCACCTTTCGGGGGAAAGCGTGCTAACACTACCCACCAAGGCCACCACATACTCATCACTCACGTGGGTTTATATAGTGATATTGCTTACTCCACCAAATCTAACAAAGGTTTGTGGTTGATAGCTATGACAGAGAGATACTGAAAAATGAGTGGTGGGTAAGCGGTAGTCCCTGTGGTGTAGTGGTAGTACGCGCCTCCTGGGATGGGTGAAACGAAATGCGGGTTCAACTAACAACTGAGGTCACATTTTTGCTTACCACTCAATTCTATGAGGTACATTTGAAACACTATAGCACTGCGAAAAAGCAGCAGAACACAAGGATTCTTGGATGTGATATCAAGTTCTTATTGACTGCAGGCAGGCAGAGCAATTTCCCAGTAGGCTATAGGAAAGCCAATGACTTTGGGTGTCGTGAGGAGAAATGCGCCTGGATAAATATTTCGAATAATAGTTATGTCGTGTGTCCACAAAAAGGATGATCAAACGGATCTAATTTTATGGATCGCTTTCCACTATGGTATGATATTATGGGAGCGCATGTGGCGCAGCGCTTAGAGGTGCTCTACGTCGCACACAAGGTCGATAGTTCGATCTCCTGCTCATGGCTGACCACGCCATCTACCCCTAAGAGGTCGGTAAACTAGTCTTGGACTGGTCTCAGACTTGTCTGAGAGGATAAGCAGCGACTGACTCGATACAGCGGCGCGGCAGCTCACCACGAGTCATTGTAAAGGTCAGTTACGCCTCAAATCACCTCAAACGAAAGGTAGAAATTGAAGATGAAATGCATGACGCATCCCTCATGGATTGACAACGCCGAGTGCTTTGCCCTTATATCCCTTTTTTGATGTTAAGGATATACCCAATGAAGCAGAGTGATGTGCAAAACTTTCGCGTCAAGAAGGAATCAAACTCAACTCTGTCGGGGGTCAAAGCACGCGCCCCCGGATAGGGTGAAGTGCGGGTTCGAATCCCAACCAACGCAAAAGTTTTGCACATCACTCTACGTCATTTGATATATCCATAACATCGTACCACCGCAAAAAGAGGTCAAATAAAAATAATTCTGTTCGATCATTCAGTCAAGTATCTGCCAACACCACAGGGGTTCAATACCGATATCGATTATCAAGGCCAAACCGTCGACAGTTGGTTGCTGACGGGTACATGCGCTGCAGCGTAGATAGAGTCGTGGCAAGACAAGCGTCTGTAGTGCAACGGGATACAGCACGCGCTCCGATACTGTGAAATGCGGGTTCGAGTCCCGCGTGACGCAGAAGTTTTGCACATTTACTTCACATCATTGGGTATATCCATAAGAAGGCTTTGAAATTTTCCTCAGTTGATTGCTGACAAACACTGTTTATTACGTGCAAACAGCCAGTCGACTTCTATGACTTCACAGTAATTCGTCAGAGTTATACAACATACAACATTATATCAAAATGCACAAGGTGACAAGTTTGAAATTAGGGTTTTTTCTCGAAAATCAAGTGAAATTTTAATGAGAAGTATTTTAGGAGACTTTTATTTGCTTAAAACTTTAGAGAATAGTCACGTCGTTATTCAACTATTGGTCATGGAAAAACTAGTTGGAAGCGGATTACAGGAGGGAAATCAATAGAGGACAAATTTTTCCTTTCTTTCCGAGCGTTTTCTTAAGACCACGACTCAAATTTCAATATGAAGATAGTCATTTTTGAGCCACGCATGTCATGTGGTCTTTCATAAGGGCTGACTTACAGAGTCCAGTACACGTTCTTCAGCCTTGACGGTCTCCCTTATAAGAGACTCATGACATGCGTGGCTCAAAAATGATTATCTAGCATGTTGAAATAGAACAAATTATTTGAGTGCACATCGTATTACCGCTATTCAGTAAGAACGAGCCTGTGTCCAGTTCGTTGCTGACTTCAATAGAAATACATGATTACAACCAGTTCCGAGAATTAGGGAGTATTTTCCCATTTACCCTTCATATCAAACGATGTAAGCTTCGCTATCACAAGTATCTAGAAAGCAGTGGTCCAGGAAACTGTGCGAGATTGTGGAAATCCATCTAAGACATGACGTCTTCAATTGCTCTTTATGACAGAATTCAATTATTTCGAAATTCTGAAAAAATGTTGAGGGGGGAGGGCGGCGCCGTGGCCGAGTGGCTGTGATGCTCGTCGCGGCGCGCGCGAAGTCGAGTTCCACCCCAACACTCTCCGGCAGTCAACAACGAAAACCCTGCTTAGAATTTTGTAAATTGTTATACTGCAGTTCTTGTGAGTTGTCGATGCTCGCGAACGAATGTCCAGCCGACCAATGTTCTTTGTTTTTACGTTCCCATCGCTAGATGAACTTGTCGCTTTTTATGATCCGAACCTTTTTTCAAGTGGTATAAGCAACAAGAGCGCATGTGGCGCAGTGGTTAGAGGTGCTCTGCGTCGCACACGAGGTCAATGGTTCGACCTCGCGCTCATGGCTCACCAAGCCGTTCATCCCTCCGAGGTCGGTAAATTGGTACCAGACAGGTCTCAGACTTGTCTGGGAGGATAAGCAGCACTGACTCGGTTCAGCGGGAGGCCACCGCGAGTCATTGTAAAGGCCAGATATGCATTCAGTCACCTCAAACGAAGTTAAAAATTGAAGTCGAATGCATGGCGCATCCCTCAGGGATTGATCAACGCCAAGAGCTTTATCCTTTATCCTTTTTTATGACCAACAAATTCCTTGCGTGCTTGAAGCTGACCTGTGCGTTGATTTTTATGTAACTGTAGGCTTACTGTAGCTCTTCATCCGTATACTCTTTGTCTATGGTTCATATACAAGCTTTCTTCATGACCGGAAAAGTCAGTTGTCATCAGTTAGCAGTTAGCAGGTTGGTCGTTAGGGTTACTGTAATCTTACCGCGCTCAGTCCTCTCATCCGATTGGTCTACTTCCAGTTTATAAACAGTAGACTTGCTTAATCGTGCCGTGTTCTACGCCTTAGTATCAGGTCAGTGTCAGTTGCACTTACTTTCGATAAGCATGAGTTATCTCTCATGCATGTCGTAGGAATTTTGTAGTTTCTTACGTGGTATTTTTCCCTGAAGCTCCTTATTTTCACTTTGTTAGAAGCCTTCGCCATGTTCAGCGATGCAGTCGAACTTCGTGTTTCACTGCGTCGTTAGTGGAGAAAGCGTCTTTCAAAGCGAGCTGCAGTCGAAGAAATCAACGAAGTTGAAGAGGAAGGCACAACAAGCAAATCTGCTGCTGGACGCTGGTTTCAACGCTTCTTAATGCGGCAAATGATCTCGAAGACAAGCCTCTGTTCAGAACGTCTAACATAGTTCAACAATGAAGATTCGAGTACTGCTCTGGAAGATGAACGGTCGTCAAGTGCTCGTCAAATAAATCAATGAATGGTTACTTCGACCAAATCTGAAACTTGACCGACCGATGGCAGAAAGTCGTAGAAAGCGATGGATTCTGTTCTGAAGAATAGTCATCATTCTTTTTGTTTGGCATTCATGCACCATTTTCAATTCTTTACAGATCCTCCACAAATTCGTTTACAACCTTATAATATGCAAGGAGAACTTCTGTTCTGTTCGTTTAAGGTGGATAAATTGCGAGAAAATGACGGCGCTCCATAATTCATCCACCTTCATGAGAAACTTAAGCATTAAGTAGGCAAGGAGCTTCCGCTCACCCTCACACCGCTTGCGTTCTTAACATCGTTCACTGCACTTTCCTACTTCAATACATTGACAATTTTACCAGAGTGTAACAACCACTGTGCTTCACGTCAAGACCTGATGCTTCAGTGCATGTTTCGACTAAGAATCTGACACTGTTCCACATTCTCTTCCTCTTATTGATAATATACGATTGCAGAAAGGAAGGCTGAGGAAATGGTTCGCTAAGTTCGTGGTTGAAGAGAACAGTCTGGAGGATCAGTAGCGCTTGAACCGTTCACAGAAAGCTCCATCAATCTTGCACGCTGCTTCACTAGCACTATCCCCTACGCGCCATCTGTGCTTGAGTAGCCAGTGAATTTGTGTTCCAGACTGCTCCACATTGAAAGAAGCATAGATAAGTTGCGCACCAAAACATTCGGAAGAAAATCCACAATTGGATTATCCCAAACCTTGTAATTTTAGTTACTTCTGGTTAGTAAATTTGGCACAGCACATGGATGATGGAAGCCCTTATCACCTTGAATGGGGGTGGTGGGACTTGTTGGTTTAGTGACGGTAACGTTAATCCCTTTCGTGCACCAACTCGCTTCTGTCTAGACCATGACACTGTAGCCTGACAAGGGACCCATAGTGTCTACGCTAATTTGAACAATTTTTAGTATGTGGCAATCAAATGGCCCTTATTATAGCTTAACATTCCTTGTTGCTTACTGAGAAGCCGAACAACACAACGACTGGGGGAAAAACCAGTTCGCCGCATAGTTCATCCTTTGCTTTCAGGTCAACCCTAGTGATGGAAAGAATTGACTGCGATGTTGTACGCTCCTACAGCCAGTTGTACTACTCACACTTTTTTTCTTGCAGAGTAAACGAACATGCACAGCGAATTTTTCGTGGCACCACTGAGCTCACTCTAACAATTCAATTTCCATTTGACAAACAACTTGCCTTACCTGGTCCGTATTTTCCCGTTCGCTGATCTTCAAAGAAGACGACAATGTGTTAGCCAAACATCAAACAACCCTTTTAGCTGTATGGCATCTGTCCTTGTACACCGCTTAACACTGGTGATTCTCTTAAGGCAAGCTCACCTTTGCTTGCTGACATCTGTCAGTTTCAAAGTCTCATTGGAGATCTACGAATATGAATAGCAACACGATTCAATGGATTTATTGCAGTTAGGAAGTTGTTTTAAGAAATGAATAAGTGCACAGAAGATCTTGCACTGTTCTTATCTCTTCATTATTTTTACACTTCACCATTTATTATCCTGTGTATCGCATAGTTTCAATTCACTTGATTCCAGATTCTATCACAAGTGCTCGTTCAGTTCGAGCACATGAAAAGGTGATTGAATGTGTCAATTTCTCGAAAGCCAGGTTAAATTTTGACTCGAAGCGAACAACTTTTATCATCATACAGCAACACAAACATTTACAGATGGCCAAAATAACAGTAATAGAACATAACAACTCCTCATTCGCTTGATTGAGTGGAAAAAATGTATCCTTCTTCAAGGCTTTGCCGTATAGAATATGTGTAATATTGCGCATTGAGAACGATATGAACTAGCGTTCGTCTTTTTTCGGAACATAAAAAAATATGATATCAACTAATTGATTGGCAATGATAAAAGTAATGAGTCAAATGTATAAAGCGAAGACGGATGGCAATTTCGAGAGCCAATCTGATGAATATGACAACTAAAGACTACATCATGGACAAACAGTTAGATTTTTAATCTTCTAAGCTTACAGAGCACATATTTAACACTGAATTCCTTACAGAGCGAAATCGATTTGCTTCAACACTATCAAGGATTTGCCCCGTTCTGAACCTCGAGTTCCACCTCAGATCTACTTACTAAATCAAATGGTGTAGCATCTCGTTGATCATGACGCTTACAGCTGGGTTAAGCATCTCTGCACTTTTTAACAAAAGTCGAAGAAAAGTATGACAATGGCACACAGTGCAATGAAAAGATGGAATTGGTTAAGAACATTGTCACTAAAAAAGTAAATTCAGGCAATGGTTGTAGTCCAAAATTCTGAAAACAAGAATTTGTGGCATTTACAGGACTCAACTCAAAAACCAATTTGAAGCTGGAAGCCAAAATCGTTGTTATAATAGCCCTCAGTATTTCATTTCCTCTGCGACGCCGGTAGATTTTTAGGAGTGACCTAAACGAGAGATGATTGCACATAGCAAAAAATGAGTTCAATATCTACTATGGCTAGGAAAGCCTACCTGTTGACGGCCTTTCAGACCAGAAGTCTTTGTGGCTGGCGGTCTATTATGCGAGTCCTAAGAGGAAAATCAATCACTAGAAAAAAACTTTCGACATCACGATATGAAAAGTTTTTTTTTTTTTACTCACAGAAGCCTTGCTTCTCTTATATGCTGTGGAAACATTCATCATTTTAGAGACCTTCTAAAACACCACACATATTCTGTGGGCTATAATGTTTTGAAGAAAAAGAATGACGCACAGCAGAACTCATACAACGCTCATGAGTACGTTGGTCACTATCTGCTTTTGTTAACGTACGTCGACCACGCCGTGAATACTTTGGATAGTTCTCAGAGAGCGGGGAGCTACCAAGGCTTTTCAAGTTTGCAACCGATGCACGATCTACTGCTAGACCTATGGAACATTAGCATTTTCATCCTTGTTTATAAGGTTTGAGTCTATTACAGCGCTATTACATTTGGTTATGGTCATCATACAGCAGCCTTCTGTAGATTTGCTATGCACACACACTATTTATTTAATCATATGTTTGCATAGTCTAATAATGCAAGAACTGCTATGTATGGAACATAACTGAGTAGTACTTATTTAGCGTAATTAATTTGCTATTACTCCCTCAGTGTAATTGATTTCTTTGACTCCGAATGTGAAACTCTGGCCGATGCAAGACTTCTTATTTCATCAAGAATTTGAGCTTACTCCCGAGAGATTTCGACAGTTTCATTCTACAAATGAAAGCTAATCAAACCGCTGAGAATATAACGCACGGTTTCATGCTACTGCGTTCACAAAAATTATTTGGTTGGAAGGAAAGTTCCGCGGTAATTGTAAAAAAATCAAAAACTTATGCATGAATTACGAACAAAAACTATAATAACTATTTCATAACTTTCATTTCTAGTGTTTCTCAAGGCTACAGCTCAAATTTCAATATGCCTGGTAATCATTTTCAAGCCATTAATGTCAGTGGTCTATCAAAGACAGCTGACTTATAGAGCTCGATACACGTGTTGCGATCTTGCGATCTCGTCAGTCGGGCAGTTACCCTTTCTCGTCTTTTGCCAATCCTGTGTAGGTGCTCCAGTCCCCACACTAAGAGTTAGCGACGACGAACGTTTTACACTTTTTGTCCAATGAAATTATCACCGAACACAGAGTGTTGTACACTCGATTGCTCTCATTAGTAAGTCAGTCATCGTCATTTAATAAGTCAGCCCTTTTTGGCAGACCACTGACATGCGTAGCTCAAAAATGTTGCCAGGCATATTGAAAATTTAAGCTGTGGTCTTAAGAAAACACTCGAAACGAAAGTTATGATATAATGAATATACTAGCCACAAGCAATCGAGTGTACAACACTCTGTGTTCGGTGATAATTTCATTGGACAAAGAGTGTAAAAACGTTCGTCGTCGCTAACTCTTAGTGTGGGGACTGGAGCACCCACACAGGATTGGCAAAAGACGAGAAAGGGTAACCGCCCGCTGACGAGACTGCAAGGTCAAAACACGTGTATCAGGCTCTATAAATCAGCCGTCTTTGACAGAGCACTGACATGCGTGGCTCAAAAATGATTACCAGGAATAATAACTATTCTTTAAAATAAAGACCATCGCTTCTCTCTACTCTCTGTTATCGCTCGGCCAAGTTTCGGAATTGTTCGAATGCGGCCAACCCTTCGACTTTGAATTAAAAACTCTTGACATGCTTCTTCAACTTAATCCAACGATTGAAATCGGTGACCCTTCAGAAAGTGTTGCATTGACTGCAAAAGGCCGCAGTCGGATGGAGCGCAATCTGTACTGTAGGCTGGATGCGGCAAAACCTCAACTCCGGCCAATTCATCAAACTAGTCTTTGGTTTTCATGGCAGTGTGCGGTCACTTCGCTGATCAGGTTTGTTGGACATCCTGAACGAGGCTTGTCTTTGAGGTCTAGATCTCCAGCATTAAAACATTGAAACCAGCGCCTAGCAGCAGACTTGCTTGTTGTGCCTTCCTCTTCAATGATGATTTCATCAAGTGCACCTCGCTGTGAAAGACCCTTTCTCCAATAATGACGCAACACGAACTTCGACAGTGTCGTTGGACATGGTGGAGGTTTGTAACAAGGTGAAAACAAAACGAATAACGTCTAGGTGTTCAGTGGGAAAACCCCAAATGGAAGCTGTAATATTTCCATCATATGCAGGGGAGCTATGCTTATTAAAGTGCTCCAGAACTTTCTTTCCAACCATAGTGCGTCACCATGTCCACCACCTGCAACACCTATTATGGCATTGATTGCGGAATGACTCCGGCGCCTAGGCGTATCTCTGACAATGAAAAAAAACCAATTTTTTCACTCAAAGGAGTTTGGAGCATATTTCTTGCTCATAAAGATCTCACAGAGTCTAGACTCCATGTCAGTTACTCTCCAAATGGACGTGTCATATATACTTGCCATGAAATCAAGTTCTTGCACTGTTGCGGTTATCACATGCCCCTAAAATGCTTAAAAGGATATCAGTCGAAATTGGAATGGCTTCTCACGTTCTGCAGGTTGTTCCAGAACTACGTGCCAAAAGTAGGTTGTGTAATTTGTTTCGGAAATACATAAATTTAACGCTAGGTTTCAATAGAGGATTCCCTCCCATATTACGCCCTATTTACAACGCAATCAAGACTCTTGTCATGCTAGAGAACAGTTATGACAACCTGATATTGAGAGACTGTACTCTCTCGCAGTACAAATATACCCAAACATAGTGGGTTTTGAGTGCACGTGGATGGTGTAACTTATTCCTCAGAAACGAGAGAATATTTCCTTGATACTGTCGCTATTGATGATCTAAATATGGTCAGTTTCGGACGGACTGTTAGTCCCATTTCAGTCTTTAGCCAGTGATACGCAGCGTGATTCGCAATTATCCAACAGGAGATCGCTTGCACGTAAAATTAAAGCCTTCAGATCGATTAAATTGGAAATCCATTATTAATCTTTCAAGTACCTGTTGTATTGATGTTGCGCTGATGCGCTCAATAGAATCGCTGTTGCTGAAGTGTTGAGCGTCATCATCTGGCCCCGATTCTTCACATCAAATGAGTCATTGAAAGAGTCATGCATAATAGCCGTTACTTTTTCCATGAGAGTGGTTCCCACAAAGTATAAATCGTCTAAGCATACACTTTGTACTCTAAGAGAGGCTCTAAACATTGTAGCTCCGCCTAAAAAATGTCGATATCACAAGATATACGAGAAAACAGCTACGCACCAGTGATATTCAGTTTGGAGTGACCCCATCGGCACCTCCTGAGCGTCCGGCCGCAGAATAGGTTTGTCACGAAAAGGATAGAAGCCTGATGCTTGATAACCCATTGGAGTTCCTATATTTTTACAAGCAGTTTAGGATGAGTGATTTATAATTGCATAACTACGGTTTAATGCTGCTTATGCTAAAGAACTTAGAAGGAAGTACAAGTTTCGTGGTTCTAATAAGCAATGAACCGACTGTCAGTGTACGTTATGCGAATGAAGGCCGACGCTCCAGGCGGCAGTAGTCTCAGCAAATCTCGACATAACGTTTAAAGCTTAATTATAAGCTCTCTTGTCTGCTTTTTCAAGTTCTGCATTTCTCGGAATCGGAGCGCTGCCATTACAGTGCCGTCCGCTCTGAAACAGTAATCTAGTGAACTTTCCATCTAAGAGAAACACTACTGAGAACATACTGTAGGAGCTCAGCATGCGGTTCACCGTCAAAATCGTAACGCATTCTCCATGTATACATTTTGATAACATCCGTCACATTCTCTATCGAGAACTGACGATAAGTATTAGTTCACGTAGGTAATGTAGCTGAATAGCCTTAACGACGCCTTTGAACTTCAACAAAAGGCGGGCTCACAAATCTTCCTTCTCTTCCATCACGTACGCACACAGGCTGCTTGCAACTTTCCTTTTGAAAACTAAGGCACTAGTGGTTCTAGAAGCTTTCATTCAATCAAAGCCGGAACTTTGAGAGAAATAACCATCTTCTTAATACCACATCTCACTGCTTTTTTGGGCAAAATGTAAGGGATGGGGTAGCCGTGGCCGAGAGGCAGTGATGCTCTTCGTGGCGCGCGCGGGGCTAAGCCCCAACCCCTCATTACTCTCCTTCAGTCACCAACGAACGCCCTGTGGAAAGTCACAGCCTGGCTATTCTCAAGATTGCAAGGAGACGTGCTAAGCCAGTATTCTACGACGTTCAAGGAATAAACGAAAAGGAATTGATTGCTGATATCACTGAGATCCGCACAGTGAAAAAAGAAACATTGAGAAGATGGATAAATAAAGTAAACCGTGTCAAAGTGAGAGGTTGGTTGAACTGAAAGGCACCGTGCTACGGATGAGGCTACAAGGCTGAAACATACGTTTAGCACTCTATGAGTACCACAACACACATCATGAAAGTATAAAGATATGTTATTAGATCATATGTTGTTCGGAGCGAGGTCAGTAAGAACAGTCGAATGTGAAGGTTCAATTCATTTAGCAGCCATAAGCGGTCGACTGTTGGTCGCTGCAGTGTCGGGGGATTTTATCACCTGAGCATGCTGTGATTCTGTGAATAATTCGACGTTGATTCTTTTATATGTAAGGGGCCTATCTCCCTGCAAAGACTAGCAGAACCGAAAAGCACCGTACTACCGCTGAGGCTGTAATACTGTAACAAGTGTGTAACACTGCGTGAGTGTCATAACAGACCTCATGATCGGCTCGAAATGCTATCAGATCAAACCTTTTGTTTAGGCAGTCGCTGAACGACACTAATAATAGGATAAATGATCAGAGTTATCGATGAATTGACATCACATGCAATTTGATAGATGATTTTGATAGAATATTTGTCGCCCTTCAAATTCCATTGAATACGACAATTTTTTGTTATTTTATGGAATAAAAGGATGTTGAAACTAAAAAATTTATATTGTATTGCTTTTTGTGGAAATTATTGAGATTAAATGAACGCCAGAAATCTTAACTTTTTTATACTATTCGAGGCTATTTCCTCACCTAGAAGTGTAACATTTTGCACCAAAAGCACATGAGAGTGTAAAATATGTTGTGATCTATTGAACTGAAACGAAAACATGGAAATGTCTTCGAAAAGAAGAAGAACTTCCAACTAGACACCAAAATTTTCTGCAAACAGCGATTTCATTTGCAGTTCTCAGATCGTCGGTCTCGATAAATCCAGATTTGAATTTCGCGCGCGCTTCCACACAGGCTTCTTAGCTGCCCTCATCTGACCTGCGCGTTGCGGGGCGCCGTGGCCCTTAGTTGCTGCGCAATCTTGCTGTCGGTCGGTCGGTCCCCTCAGCCCTCTCTCCTGCTCGTACCACATCATATCTTTTTCTCGCTTCCTAAGTTGATTTCCTTGAGAAAAGCGATTGCCTGCATATCATTTTTTTTCGATTTTCTCGGAATTTCAATGTAGAGAGAGACAATTTTGTCCTGACATGCGTCACTTTACTCCAACGATCGATATGCATCCTTTGCATTGTGTTAATATTGCAGAATATGCCGCCGATCACATCAAAATCACGTACGACTGCCGCCACCAGGAATACGGTACGTTTATGATTTGTTCAATACCTGTTTCTTCTTGTGGTACATACGCAGTGTGCTGCACCAATTCACTTGTTTTTTGGGACAGGAGATCATGGATTAGGACGGCCATATAATCGAGAAACTTGTTAACATTTCACTATGACGTCACAGAGCTAAATAGGTAGCCGCGAACATTGTTGATTTCTAACAACACACTATTCCTTCTATTTAATTGACGGGTGGTTCATCTGCTAGAATATTGAAGACTGTCAGGAAGCTGAAGTCTGGCGAAACCAACAAAGAAAGGCACTGGGGTTAAGGGTTTTATTCACGGTTGTCTCATTTTCATATCGCTAGTGGTCGCATTGTGGCTATAAAGTGGTTATGTGGATCGAAATGCTTCTATTTTTTTTAGAAAAAAAAGTTTTGTTGAGAGTGTAGATGGAGAGCAAATGGAGGCTTTTTTTTTTTGAAAAATCGGCGCGAGGTTGTTGTTGCTCTAATGGGGACAACAGGATGGTTCCTAGAAGCAAGAAACGTCGAGAAATTCGAAAGAGCGGTTTGAAGAAGCAATGTTAGAGAAGAGCGTACTCCTAGAAGCGAAACACGTGCTTCATGATAGATGGACTCTGCAAAGAACATGTAGTTCAATAGAACGTAACATTGAAATCTTTCAGTAATTTTTGAACGGCATTCTCAGCACTAAATCATTTGTAAAGATTCCATTCAAGACAACATAAGTAAAACGCAAAAATATATATTTTTAGTGGGCTGCGACATTTCCTGATCGCATCGGAGACGTGTCTGAATCCGTCTTGTTTTTCTCGAGGTGCGTTTATGTGGCATTCTCGAACATACTCGCCAGTCGCCAACTATTGCCGCAGAATATCTTTAAGGAAAGAAGCATCGACGGTGAGTTTCATACAGAATTCAATTTGTTCCATTACTTATACAAAAATGCACAGTTTGTCCAATAGACTTGGCAAAACTCAGGGGATTTCCCACTAATTTAGGTATGAAAAACGTGTGGATACCTCTTCGCAAGCGAAACGAAAAGTTGAAACTCATAACATATCTTGGGCCTATCATGAGGCCTGTTATGACACTTATGCACTACTAGACGTGGATTCGGTATTGAAGACTCATTAATGGCACGAAGCCTCCTGATGCAGCCAATTTTTCGGAGGGCGGTAAATCCCCTACATTTATAGGGATCGACGCCAAATTATTTGCAAAATCACCGCGTGTCAAGTGTTAACCGACATAGGAGTGACCAACAGTGGACCGCTCATGGCTGCTAAATGAATTAAACTTTCACAACCGACTGTTTTTGGTGACCTCACTCCAAACATCACGCAATCTGCTAACATATCGTGATCCTTTCATCAGGTGTGTTGTGGCACTCCTAAAGTGCTAGACGTGTGTTTCAGCCTTGTGGCCTCATCAGTAGCACGGTCCCTTTCGGTTCAACCAATCTCTACTTTGACACAATTTACTTTAATTATCTATCTTCACAAAGTTCCTTTTTTCACTGCGCGGCTCTCAGTACTTTTAGCATTTAATTCGTTCTTCGTCTACATCGAATGTCATAGAATACTAGTTGAGCTCGTCTCCTTGCAATCTCGAGGAGAGCGTGACTGTGGCGTTCCATAGGGCGTTCGTTGGTAACTTCAGGACAGTGGTGGTGTGTGGGGGTGGGCTTAGCACGCGCGCGCCGCAAGAACCATCACTGCCACTCGACCACGGTCCTCCCATCCTTTACTGGGGAGCAAGAATATTATTTTTGTCAAAAAATGAGTGATAACTGGCACATAGAATATCGCTATTTATCTCGAAGTTCCGACTTTAATTGAATAAAAGCTTTTGTAAACACTAGTGCCTTAGTTTTCTAAAGGAACTTTGCAGGCGACCTCTGTGCCTACGTTATGGATACGTCCGAAATTTTGGGAGCCCGCCTTGCGCAGAAGTTCAGAGGCGTCAGTGAAGCCATTGCGCTACATTATCTCCGTGAAGTGACACTTATCGTCACATCCTCGATAGAGAGTGTAACGGATGTCATTGAAACGTATACATGGAGAATGCGATACGATTTTGACGGTGAACCACAAGCTGAACTCCTAGAGTATGTTTTTAATACTGTCTCTTATAGATGAGATATTTACTGGATCACTGTTCCAGAGCGGACGGCACTGTATTGCCAGCTCTCCAGTTCAGAGGGATGCAGCACTTGAAAAAGCAGACGGCGCAGCTGCTAATTGCGATATCAACGTTATGTCAAGAATTGATGAAACCACTGCCGCCTGGAGCATCGGCCTTTATTGGCATAACGTACACTGACAGTCGGTTGATTAATTATTGAAACCCACGGATACAAAGCTTGTACTTGCTCTTAGATTCTCAACATGAGCAGCACAGAGGCATAGTTAAACACAAATATGAATTAATCATCCTTAACTACTCGTAAAAATATAGGAACTCCAAAAGAATATCAAGCGCCAGGCTTCTATAGTTTCCCTGCCGAAGCTATTCTGCGACCGGACGCTCAGCAGATGCAAATAGGATCATTGCAGACCGAATACCACGGGTAAGCAGTTTGTTTTCTCGTATTTCTTCTTTTTCATTGGCATTTTTCAAACAGAGTTGCAATATTTAGAGTCTCTATTAGAATGGGAAGCCCATGCATAGACGATCCATACGTTGAAGAATTGGCTTTAAAGAGGAAAGTAACAGCTAATATGAAAGATTATTTCACTAACTCATCTGATGAAGAATCGAGTGGTGGTGATGAGGTGCAACGCTCTGACAACAACGACACTGTTGAACGCATCAGCGGGACATTAACACAACAGGTATTCAAGAAAATTAATGTTAGATCTCCAGATTAGTTGTTCTGGGGATTCAGACTTACGTGAAAGCGATCTGCTGTTGACGCCGCTCATCACTGAATGTAGAGAAGAATACCTTGGGAACGTATGGTACATTGTGCAGGCCATGAATAGCAGTGCGTTATGGGGACTTATCATTTCTACCGGAATAACTTACACTTTCCATGGGGACTTTAATTCCACGCATATTTGGAGGTATCTATACTTCGGAAGAAAACAATGTCTCGAAAATAGGTTGGGTGTCTTTCTACTCAAACAAAACGAATGGAGAGCTTCATTTGCGTTGTTTTCAGGCCGCAAAATGCTAGGAAATTTTTTATTGAGAAGCTAACGCTGGAATTACGTTTTCTGCAAAACGGCTATGATCTTTTTGGAGGATGGGAGGCCAGTCAACATTATAGAACCTATATTGTGATCGTGATCGTGGGAGTACATGAGGGAGATCTTTCGCATCTTTGATTAAAACTGCAAAAGTGTCTTAATGGCAGCTATTAGGCAACCATATAGGGACATAATTTTCATGCTAAGTATATAAAACGTCAGTTCAGATGATAACTAACATTTGTGCGCGAGAAGTAATGTGATTTCCACCCTCTAGAATGGGAAAAAAGTTTATTTCATCATTGCAGACATACCTAAACACAGAGGTCATTCGGCAGTTGACCACATGATAGGCGATGCGGGTGGTGGACACGGTGACAATAGTTTGTTCAAGCGCCATAGAATGTCACTCTGCGTTATATTCTCACCGATATGATTATATTGAGTGCGCATGTGGAGCAGTGGTTAGAGGTGCTCTGCGTCGCACACAAGGTCAATGGTTCGCTCTCGCACTCATGGCTCATCAGACCATCCATCCCTCCGGGGTCGATTAACTGGTAGCAGACAGGTCTCAAACTGGTCTGGGAGGATAAGCAGCACTGCTTGGTTCAGCGGGAGGCGACCGTGAGTCATTGTAAAGGCCACATATGCATTCATTCACCTCAAACAAAGTTAAAAATTGAAGTCGAATGCATGGCGCATCCCTCAGAAATTGATCAACGCCGAGAGCTTTATCCTTTTATCCTTTATTTATTTATATGTACAAGCATGTGTACATTTCTTTCTTTTTCTTTTTTGTTTTTCTTTGTAGAACTCCAATGACGCACCTCCAGCCACAAGGACTTTTGATCTGATAAGCTGTGCACAGGTAGGCTTCCTTCGCCGTACTACATGTTGTTCAATTGCTATCATACTACGTAAAATAATGTCTTGGTTTAGCTCACTCCTAAAGTTCCACCAACGCGGCGAGGGAAATGAAGTATTGCTGATTTATATTTAACAGTGATTTTGGCTTTCAGCTTCAGATTGGTTTCTAAAGTGAATCCTATAAATGCCATGTATTATTATAATCGAAATTTTTCGGACCAGAGCTATTGACTGAATCTACTTTGTTAGTGGCAGTGTTTATAATCAAATTCGTCTTTTCATTCTATTAGTGTGCCATTGTCATACAACGCTTTTTTTTTACTTTTACTAAAACAATGGCAGATAATCTCTCTTCAGAAGCGTAAAGGGATTAGACAAGCCAGCAGTCTTCCCGGTTAAGCCTTTCCATAAACTGGCTGTAAATGTCATGATCAACGGAATGCTACACCATTTTGATTCTTTTGTTTATGTGAGTTGGATCTCAAGGGTTTGAAGCATAGAGGAAATCTTTGATGGTGTTGGAGCAGCTCGATTTTACTCTGTAGGCATTTCGTGTTAGATATGTGCTTTGTGAAAATTCAGGGATTCAGAAAATATAACTACTTGTTCATGATCGCGTTTTTGATTGTCATATTCTTCAGATTTAAGCGCACAATTGCTACCCGTCTTCGCATCATTGCTTCGATTCATTACTTGTATAATTGCTAATCGTTTATAAATGATAGCATATATCTCAATATTCTGTAAAAACAAGAATGCTAGCTGTTCTTACCATTCTTTGTGCAATATCATAGATATTCCATGTGTCAAAGCTTTCATATCAAGGATACTTTTTCTCCACTCAGCCAACCAAATGTGTTGTTATGTTCTGTTAATGTTATTTTGGCCATCTGTCAAATTTTTTGTTATAATAAATGTTGGTTGATTGTCTCGAAATTCAAGCCGATTCTGAGAAATCAATGGAATTCACATGTTCGAAATGAACGAGAATCTGTGATATAATGTGGGATAAAGTGAATTAAAACATAGTACTAAGCTGGAGTACTATATTCAGAGAAAATTCGATGTATGAAGTTTTCTGGGTAATAAAGGATGACTTGAGAAATAAGGGAGAGATAAGTCTAATGCAAGATTTGCTATGCACTTAATCATTTGTCAAAACAAATTGCTAACAGCAACGTTACCATCAAATCGTGTTGATATTAACAGTCATAACTCACCTTTGAGACTCAAAAACTGGCAGATGTCGGGAGCCAAAGGTGACCTCTGCTCATGGCTGTCAAGCCAATGTTCGGTTCTGTCAAGGATTTTTGAATTATTAAGGGAGCATTTGATTAGGCACCTAAAAGATTGTTTAGTTAGCATGGGCACAACAGCGCTTTTGCTCGGGTTGTGGTGCTGAGGGCTAGACAGAAGCGTATTGATGCACGAAAGGGCTTAGGTTACCATCACTAAATAAAAAGTCCTCCCACCTAAGGTTGTAAAGGTTCCATCATCCATCTGCTAAGCTCTAACCCTCTTATTCTTTTATTGTTAGAATCCGTTTACGTCATTTACAATAACACGGCTTACATAAAACAGAAAATTCAGTGACTAATACTATTAGATCGTTCCATATGTTATGGCACTTGAGCAATAAACATTAAATTTATTCACCAGAAGTAAATAAAGTTGCATGGTTTCGCTACCATTCAATTGTGCATTTTCCTCTGCACATTTCACTATGCCTTGTCTTACGTGCTTCAAGATGGAGCTGTCGTGGGAACGAATTCACTTGCTACTCATGCACGAATGACGTGTAAAAAAAGGCTAGTGATGCGGAGCGCAAGATTGATGGAACTTAGAGCAATGATACGGTTCCAAAAAGGATGGCTAGAAAGTGATTCGCAAATTTCAGAGCTGGAAAGAACTGGGAGGATCAGTCACCCTCGGGCCATCCACAGGAAGCTCCATCAATCTTGCGCTTCGCTTCACTAGCATTTTCCCTTACGCACCATTCGCGTATGAGTGGCAAACAAAATTGTTCCCATGATAGCTCCGTCTTGAAGCAAGTATAGACAAACAAGAGTTGTATATCAAAAACGCTTGCAAGAAAATGCGCAGTTGAAAGATACCAAAATCTTGCAGTTCCGATCCGTTCTGGTTAATAAATCCAGTGTTTATTGCTATAGCACCAAAACTGATGGAAGCACCTAATGAAAATAATATTGCCGATTTTTTCACCGACTCAAACAAATATCGGTACAATATAAGTACAGGTTCTGGAAGGAGCGTCACTGAAACGTTGGCCAACGAACTCAACAACAACAGCAAGTACCGCTACCAACAACCTCACGTTGGCTCTTTGAGCTAATTTTTGACAACGTCATCTGTTTCGAGAGGACCGATCCGCCGTTCTGCGCAGGCGGGTAATTCTAAAGCAAGAAATGAGAATAAAACTCAATACTGTGCATTAAGAACGGAATTACACATACGACAGCATCAAAAAAACTATCCTCTCTATAAGCTTCATAATTTCGACCTATCCCAATCACATTTAAGCACCTATACAATCACACCGACTAACACGTTTGCGACTTTGTGACTTTTATAGGAGTCATACGATGCAAAAAAAGACTGCTCCCCTCTTATCTAAACATATCTTACCTTATAGTATATTTATGATTCCCCTTAAACGCTATTGCCATACACAGATCTTCGTTCAGAGGATGACAGTTTCCGTCTTGGTGAATCTGCGATTCCGTAAATCTCTTGAAGATATTGTCTCCTTCATTACTTCAAAGAAAATGGTGCGAGTGAAATGTGTTGTGCATTTGCAACCGCCACCTTATCTAGGCACGTTCCAAACTCTTCTATTACCTTTCTGGAACTTGAAATCCTAAATATTTTGCGATCTGAGAGGGTTTTTAGAAAAGAGATTAACTTTTGGAGACGGCAGCTGAAATTGCTGCGCACAGGCAATTCACAAAGCGTCGCACCACATTCGTTTTCTGCTTCACGAATTTCTTCTCCACGTTGAAAATGACACAGTTTTTTTGTTAATTTGATGCTCCATGTTATTGTTATTCTGTACAGTGTTTTTTTTTGCATATAAAATCATATATGCGAAGAAATACACTCGTCTATTGCACAGTCATATTGTTATTGAAACTTATTCAGTTGTAATAAGGTATACGAAGAAAATTAAGATCCAAATTCCTCGGTTTTCATTTTTTGAAATTTTATACAGTAGCCAAAGCCAGTATAGTTAATAAAACTAGAAAACAAAGAATTTCTTGGAAAAATGATCTGCTCATCGCATGTAACGCCAATTCAACAATAACTAGCAACTACTTTCGAATGTCGGTGTAGTTCAAGAAATTCGAGTTTTACCAGATAATGGAGCAGGCTGCTCCTTTTGTCGACAAGTGATTACTCGACCCCATTTGCTGGACAATAATTTTTCCTAAGAGAGTTAGTGATTTGAAAGCTTAAATTTCTGGTTAGAGCCATACGTGACCGGTTTTTCAAAACACCCTTATACAACGCTATGAAATCCAGGATAAAATTATGCTTAATTTCCACCGCGTACCTTCATTTTTATCGAGCGTATGATTCGCTGGAAGCACGAAAAGATTATGAAAGTGTAAAAAAAAATTTCGTAGTATCTGCGTCAATCGTTTCGTCTGCAAATTCTTTCAGAACGGAAATCCCCAATGCAATGACAGGTTGCATTCCACATGTCTAACACTTCGGGCCACCCTGCCCCCTCATGTAGATTTACCGGTAAACAAGCTCGTTGAATATTGAAACTCGATCTTATTTTCCTGCTACACTGCAGTGAAACGGTCTTTGCCCACCACTCAATTCTCTTAGGCATTTATGAAACGGTCTTTAGCAGAAAATAAGCACAGGGTTGAAAACATTAAAACTAACCTATCGAATGATTACTAGTAGTATAAAGAGCTCTCTTCAACGAGGTTTAGAGCACAAATCTTTTCTATCTCTTGTAGCGCTATCAGAAGAGCTTTTCCAAAAGTTATCACATTTTTGAATTCTTTGAGACTTGTGCAATCGAAAGAGTAATCTAGCAATCTAAGGGAGGAGTTCTGCCCGGCGAAGCACAAGCGAGATAAGAAAAAGAAACGCGTGGTCGTGTCGAACATAATTTTATTTTGGATTTTACAACGTTACAAAAGGGCACGGCTCTAGCCAGAAATTGAAGCTTTCTAATGATTACTAACACCCCTGTGGAAATCTTCTGTTCAACTGAGGCGGATATTCACTTGCCGGCGTCTAACAGAGAAGTACCAAACGGATTTTGATCTACAGCTTTGTGGAGATATTCTTGCTACTCACTTATTTTGTGCTATTAATATATTTCGCCAAGGTGATTCTTGTCAATGAACATGGGGCACTAACGTCCGAATCGTCACATGACCGTCTTTCTGTTATGAATTGTTTTTTTTCTTGTTGTTGTCAACTGTCACGTTTTCACAGTTTTGATTTCCATTCACTGTCTAACTGTTGTCATAAACGGTAGAACACCTCAGTTCATCCTATTATGATATCTCAATAAGATAGGACGTAGTCTGTATTAGTTCAGCACCTCAGCAACTTTACTTGCTCTACTTACAATTTTTTTCTAAGTGAATGTTCATGCTATGATAACCTGCACCTCTCCCACTTTACAGCTTTCCAAATGACATTGATGAGATCATGTGCTGCCGGTAGCGACCACCCATCAGTACATCATAGACCTTCCGGTCCGTCTCTCTACGGCAGTTGAAGCGGCTGCTATATCATGTTCATACAATATGGTTATTCCACATTTGCTGCAAGATAGGCCAGCCGATTCATATCTTAAGCAACATATTCTAGAAAAGTCTGGTGCTGAAGGCACATAGAAATTGTTAGCAAGTTTGTTTAAACCATTTGGAAAGGTATTGTGTATACTGTTTTTTCGAGACGGCGTGTATCGGAAAAGATACACGAATTTCTGGAGTTCCTTCTCGCTAGCAAAATTTCCTCAGAATCCCAATAGGTAATAATAAGCATGAATCTCGAAGACTTCAATCATAGTGTTGGTTTCTGATAAGCCTTTTTTACTTGGTTGTAGCAGAGAAGACAATATTGTGTTTCACACTGTTTATTTATTTGCTGGGCTAGGAAATCTTTGGATGGGTCTTCGCTGGGTTTCCGGTGGTCACTCAACAACCCCGAAATTCAATGAGAACTAGTTTTTTAAAAAGGACTGCATATGACGTTTTAAGAGAGAAAGAAAGATTTTTTACCCGCAAAATCTTCGCAAATATGAGATTTATTAGCACGAAGAGCATATGAACATGTAAATAAAAATCATAAATCACCACAAAAACACGATAATCACCCTAATTAAGCATCATCAATTGCGTGCCGTTCGCCAATCGTGGTGCGCAATTGGTAAGTGCTGACACACAAAGGTTACTGGGAGAATTGCACAGTATTGTAAGGCAGCATTTGTAAAGAGAACTATGCCTAGACAGACACTATACATAGAATTTTTGCCATGTATCCATACTCTTTAAAAAATCCTGCTTAGTAGCAAGTCAGAAAACCGGTCAAGTTTAATGAGTAGTGGAAAATAATCTTAGACTATGCCACATAAGAGACAGAATAATGGGGAAGCATAGTATACCTAACGTCCTTAGCTAGTATTTACGAATAAGAAGAATACACTGAACAATCACTGTTTCCAAGATTCCAAGAACATGAATGATATGAGACAGAAGTATTCGGCAACACTTGGGAACATGTTTCCTTTACAAAAACGACGCAGTTCTCTCGCTGGATCGCATTTTTAGGATACATGAGCGTTCTTTATACTATAAAATACCTTTACAAATCCCGTTCAGTGATATTTCCTTAGTTCGTTGTGATAGAGAATCACCCAAAACCCCTTAGGATCTTAATTTCTTAGAATGACTAACGAATTTGTATTGGGCCGCACACCCATTACAGTAGGATCATACACGACCAACAAGCGACGTATCAAAAATGAAGCACGAAGTTTTAAAAATATTAAAGAACTGTGAAACCTCACGCTGATTTCTAAGATGGGAACTTCATATATATATATTTATATTATATATATATATATTATATACTATATATGTAATATATTGATGTATTTTGTCTAAGATAAAGCAGGAAAAATTATATCACTGGGCGTTGTTTACTTGACGTATTGTGATGTTAACACGACTTGAATTAGCAAATTGCGCTAAAAGCGGATCTTCAATAGCGAAGCGACGATCGTTGACGATGGCTGCGACGGCATGGTACACAAACCTCTGTGCACCATGCATTACTAGGACATCTCCAGAACGCAGCCACAATGGAACTATATCGTCGTCTAGTGATCTGCCGCCCGCCTCAGATACACTGCAGATTGACCGAGGGAGAGCGACACCAGTGGCGCATCAGTACGCTCAGACCTTAACAATAAGACCAGTAGGGATGGTGTTTCATAACCCATCAGCACTATTAGAGCGGCAAAAACGAAAATTTGCTGTATTATTATAGAAAAATTTCTACAAACTGTAAAATTTTATTCGTATCAGTCCAAGAACATACTTGCGCTATATCTATCAGATTATGACATCTATAAAGCAAAACAGAAAGAGAGAGAATCTCTCTCAAAACTAATTCTTTTGAAGAAAAGAATGACTTGCTCAAATCAGTACCCGGCTTCTTCTATATAGAACAACCCAGAATAACATAGTTTTACTCCCCCCCCCCCCCTTTCCTCCCATTCTCCCGCCTGCTAGTGAAACATGATTCTCTCTCAGAACCGAACTTAGTTTCTCTCAAAACATAGTTTCCTTCCCCTCACTACCTTTTATCACGAAAAGGCGTACCTATCAACATGAGGGGATAGTGTTGATTTTGGAGGATAATAGTTGACAATAGCAGCATCCGCATCCATTGTGCCTAGACCAAGGACCCTCGTTATCACCTGCAGATTACATCAGTACTTGAATTACTTTTATACAATCACTAAATACAAGCAGAATGCATAAACCTTAGCGAAGTGAACCAGCTCAGCCGGAAGATCATCACCAGTCCGAGGGTACTCTTTAGTTTCCCAATTGTACGCCACTCCTAGAGTGGTCCATCTCAGTGACTTTCCAGCTTCTTTCAGTACGTTTCTGAAAAACGAAATTTTGATAATAAAACACTTCTAGGCAAGAGATAGGTGACGGTTTTTTTTTCCAAGCAGTATTTGTGAAAAAATTCTTCTCGAAAATTTTATGCTTCAAAAACGTTTGTGCCTTCAAAGCGATAACACGCTAGATAAAGACTAAAGAAAAAGAGAAGTAAACCAGTGAGCCTGAACAAAGTAAACAGCATGATTATCGGTTTACAAATGTTGAAAACTGGCACTCATGAAGTGTAAACTCAGGAATAGCAATACTACGATCAACCAAAGCTACATGATACACTTTAAAGAAAAGCAAACTAGAATTGGCATTTAACTTAATCGTGACCATGCTGGCTTATCGGACTGACCAATTGATATCATCATGGGGTGGTCGACGACTCAAGAAATTCACAGAATCATACAATAAACTTCTTCTATCGCCATGTTGGAAATTCATAAAGTACCCTAGAATTGCAAAATTATTTGAAGCACAAATTCACAAGAAATCAGAACGAAAAAAGATTCTTAAGATCGTCAAAGCGAGCACGACCTCGTAAATACAAACAAGCCAGTGAGGACACAGTTATAAAGTGCTAGACAAAAGCGAGCTTATTCAGTTGTTTTTCGTATGCGATGTGAGAGCCCTAACGAGGAAAACTGGTTACGGCGATTTCGAATGCTTCACAAGTTTATACTTTCATCTCGTTAGAACAAGAAAACCTGTATCTTGTAGGGAAGACTGGTAGAAATTGATGGATTTTATTTTCGTCAATTAAGTCTACATAAAGTGTGCCACTTCCAACCTGGGACTATGAGGCCTCAACGATTCTAAGCCGTATGAGTTGGAATCAATGCATAGATGCAGTTGTAACTAATTCAAATCAAACGAAAGGTTTAGGACTTAGTGCTAGCTTCCACGAAGTCACACTATGAACGATGGAAAAGAGGAACACTTATATCAACTTCTTGAAGTAAAGGAATCACAAGGAAGTCTAGAGTGATAGGTAATAGTCACATATTAATTTCTCAAAACTACCTGTTCAAGGAAATTCAATTGATAGTCACCATATAAGAAAGCTCTGCATAATTTGAACAAACGTAGAGAGAATAGTGACCGTGTTCAAGAGTATTCTCAGTTCAAAAGTGGCATAAAATACGAATGAAACTTGCATTATACAATTCATCTGTGTGATTAAAAGCTGAGAAAAGCTTTTCATAGGCTCGAAAAGAAATCTTCATTTCTTGCTAGGTCTCACAACAATAGGAAACACCAGGCAATAAAAGCCCTAAAAATGAGTTGTTCTACTTTGAATATTCATATAACTTATACGATACCTATTCATTGATGTGAAAACTATTACGATCTACGAAATTTCGACAACACGTTCCAAATTTCTTGAACCTTTTGCAGTGGTTGCTATAACGAACAGAGAAGCAACTGCTAAAGCGAAATTCCGTTTGTGTTCACATGGTGATGTCCTCAAACGCATGTTTGATCTCTGATAGCATATTTTAAGTCTTTCATGAGATCAGTCATGATACTTATACAGTGCAATTACACGTGTTCCGGCCTTCCAAACTCGTCAACTGCACGGTGCCTTTCGGTGCAGTGACTTTTGCGGAGAAATATCTCCTGTATACAGCAGCCGACGGCGAACGTCTTACACGCCAGCCAAAAGCAATCGAGTGTACAACACTGCCCGTTCGCTGATTTTATCACTTAACAGCACGTGTAAAACGTTTGGCGTCGGCTCCTATCAACAGAACATTCTCTTCGCGGAACTGACTGAAGACGAGTCTAGAAGGCCGAAACACGTGTAATTGCACTGTATAAAACATAAAGATCTCATGACAGGGTCAAAATTTGCTGGCATGTTATCTTGTTTTAAGCAAGATCTTAAAAAACACTCAAAATGAAAGGTAAGATGTTGATCTTTGCTGTAAAATGATAGAGAGGTAGATTCCGTTCTTTACTGTTTGGCAATTATGATTTCAAGGCGATATAAAGACAAAGCTTCTAGCTTGTTAAGTATGCACACGCAGAATGGTAGGATCTCCTATCAAAGTCACACAGAACTCAACTACTCAAATGTTTCATTTATCGACAGGCCTGCTTGAGACCTCATGTTAATCACAATATCTGGAAACCGATTTAAATATTCCTCTTTAAAGACCGGTTTTCGCATAGCGTTGTAGAAGAAAAAATAGCAAAAACGCTATGCAAAAAATGAAGACTTTGCTGATATCCTATTAAGAAAAAGCAAAAGAGATTTAGCGAACTGCTGAAAGAGCTAGTCAATCGAAGAACAATGCGCTTTCAAGCAATTATTGTCGATTATTCGAGAACTCATGCAATGTTCGTATGACATCGATGCCCTTCCAAAAACCTCAGAAGGAATCTAGCCCACAATTGGATTGAAATTATCTCCTATATGGAACGCACAAATTATGGATAATAGATATCCTACGATGGTAATTATTTGATACCTAGTAATAAGTTTACGATAAATCAAATAATTGGGGATCAATTTCGACAAACTCAATGAAAGCACACTAAGCAAAACAAAGATTGCGAGATATAATAGAATATTTTCCAAAGCATCGTTTCTAGTTCACAAATGAAGACCTTTGCCCTGACCTGGGCACACCTTTTGATCCACAGCACTTTTAGAGAGTCACTGTGCTCCATTTGCTCATTGCTTAACTGTTCCCGGTACGAGTCACAACAATACGGCAAAAGAATAAGAGAACAGTTTACAAGAAGAATACGTAGCTCTCCTCAGTTTATGTAAGTACAGCGTCTGAACATATGAAGCAATATGTTTCTTAGAACAGGCGCCCGAAATATGCACCTTGCTATTTTAATATCATACGAAAATCACGCCAAATTTTGTTGAATGGAAAAAACTATTACGATCTATGGACTTTTGGCAACAGAACAGAAATTTTCTTTTCCAGAGATTGCTATTTCAAACAGGAAAATGACTTCCAAGACGAAATTCCGCTTATGTCCACATGATCATCGCCTAAATGCGAGGTTGATCAATTGTGGCTAGAAAAGGACGGTTCAATTGCAACGGAAAATAGGAATGATTTTAAGAAGACGTAATAAGTAGAAAAAGCAAAGCAGTTCAATGGATTAGTAAGTGAGATCTTTCTCGATGACACATTATCAACATCAGTTCCGTCATTCCACGTCTTTCTAATGGAACTGAAGCTATTACTAGAAACTCACGAAAGCAATCCTAATGCTCATAAAGGCATGTCAGTGGTCCCTAGTGAAGAATGAATTTGAGGCAAAACGGAATACCTCCGTCGTAAGTGAGCAAAAATATTACTAAACAGACCACAGAGTAGATTGGTAAGGCAATTTTCAAGTAGGACTTTGCATAGACAACCTGTTGAGCAGGAGTCTAGGAGAGGGAACATAGAGCGATGTGGGCACATGAAACCAGAAATTCTGGCTCCTAGTGTAGTCTGAATATCACCCGCTACATGTAACCGCGTTGATGGTCGGAAGCGTCGGAAGAGTACCAGTAATGCTTCTTTTTTTCCATTTCGCGGAATCGTTGGACATCATATCTCTCTTCTGAGCTTTTCGTGAAAGAGTTAAACCATAGAGTCGGTGGTTTTCGTGTTACGTGTTCATGATGACATCTTTCCACGACCAGAGAAAGGTAATAAGTACATCAAAGTACTAAATTTCGACGACTACTATATACTGAGTATTACCTACATGTACACTAGTTGAGCGGTAGACACTCAACTGAAAGAGCTAGGAAAACAGAAACAACAACACGAACCATCCACCAAGTTATTGATTTACTGTAGTCGCATAAAATGAATATAGATGAGAATCAGTCTGCCATTGCATATCACATAACACTTGAAATTTGTGCAAGATTCCTTTGTGAATGTAAGCTTCAAGTATTTAGAAAAAGTACCCTGCAGAAGTGTAAATATCAGTAATTCAGCAAGAACAGATATTTCATTGTTTGTCACCGTTACCGCACCAGAGCGTAGACCAAGTCGGTATCTACTCAAATATAGCATTAATCTGGGAGGATTGTTTTTTCCAAAACAAGTCGAAATAAAGGACAGGATTGAAAATTCATATATCACGAATCTTTTGAAAACCAACATATGAAGCCACAAATCATGAATAAACAAATCAAATTAGTTTACTTGACAAACTACAAACTCTTAAGAGTACGATGTTGTGGAAAATATTCAAAACACGTACCTCTTCGGACTAAGCCCATGAGCGGTAAGATTCGTGATGTTGGGTGGTTCAGCATATTGAAACACACGACGAAGCCATATCTCAACAGCTTCATCCCTTAATCATTTATCCTCAGCTTCATTCAAATAAGAGACGACAATGATGGGGAAAATTTGAGTATTCCAATTCAACTAATAAAGTCCATATAAACTGAAAAATGTTCGTTGCATAATGTCTGGCTTCCATGTTTTACGAACATAGTTTTTTTTGATCTCTTGAGTCCCTCCATAAAATTTGGCACTAGAGCAATAGCAGTAAATTTATTAACCAGAAGTAATCAAATTGCATCACTGATATGTTTCAACTGCACATTTTCTAGCAAATATCTTGGTATACCACTTGCTTATATTTGCTTTGAGATGAAGCTGTCTTGGGAACAAATTCACTTGCTACTCATGGACGAATGGCGCATAGGGGACAATGGCAGCGAATCGGCGCGAAAATTGATGGAGCTTGCGGCGATAATACGGTTGGCTAAGAAGCTGTTCGAGAAGAGGCAAGTGATTTGGCTGATTCAACAAATGACGTATATCACAATATTAGAGATCAAAATATTGATTTGAAGAAAATTAAAGGAACCGCAAATTCGATAATTGAGATATAAAACGGAACGCGGTAATTCATTACGGTGGGGAAGTTTTACATACGAACACTCGGCAAGAGGCAGAAGATAAGGCATCGCTAGACAAAGAGCAAAGTTCTTACTATATGCACCCTTTCGATAGCGATTTTACGATAGCAGGAGCCGGCACGTTATGTTATGAAGCATTGCAGCAATTAGATTCTAGTCCTGATACTAATTTTGTCTTTATAGTGAAGAAATGAATTTTTTATCTTGTTCTTCGCTTGTAACAACCATTTTGTCATCGCTAATCGTCCTAATCCTTATGTCAATAGATTAATTAATAGAAGTCGTGTCAGTAATAAATTGAGGCCCGTACCCAAAGGTACGAAGGGTAGTAGATCTTCAATGAATGCAATTAAAAAGCGTGAATCCGTTGCAGTGCTTGTCGATCAAAAAAAGAATGATGGTAATGAAGTGAGATTTTTAGGTTACCCAAAAAGAAGCTTGAGAGAACAGTCTGGAGGATCAGTAGCGCTCAGGCCGCCCACAGGAATGTCTGTTAATCATGAGCGTCGCTTCACTACCTTTTCCCCAGCGCGCCGCTCGTGCATGAGTAGCAAGCAAACTTTGTTTTCAAAACAATTCCACCTCAAAGCAAGTCTAGGTAAGTTGTATACCAAAATGTTTGAGTAAAATGCGCAACTGAACGATACTGAAACTATGCACTTCTAACTACTTCTGGTTGATGAATTTGGCATTTACTGCTTTAGTGCCAAAACTGATGGAACGACTAAATAATAAACAATATAGCTCGTTAGATTGTTTACAGACCTTTCGAGGTTGGTACGTCAGTGGCTTATGTACACTTCAACAATGTTCGCAGCTTCATTTGCGGCCCACGCCCAAGACTGAACCCTATTTCACAGCACGGATAGCTAGACGTTTTTCGTGGTAGCAAGTGATTGTGGTTATCACCATTCATTCACTCGACTTCTTTTGGCTGGTAATGAATATTTAGATTTACCTATAAATCTACTGCTTACAAACATCGCTGTGAGAATCTTGAAACTCATGCTTTCCCAATTCAAAAACGTTTCCCCATTCCCCAAAAAGTAGGATTCAGGCTGGGAGTGGGGTGAGACGCGTGCCGCGGGTGTTACCGCCGAAATATACATAAGCCACTGGCGTACCAACTTCGCAAAGGCTTCAAACATTCTCACGGACTGATATATTGAATTCCTATAGCGAGGTTTGTGAACAGTTGATTAGAAGGTAATGAGCAATAATTCTATAAGTAGAGGACTTGAGGTTTTGTGAACATAAAGGAAAGTATGAAGAAAAGGCTATCCTAATTAACTATAGTTATGACTGATGTGCACGCTATTATTTACCATATATTACTATAATTCATCATGGAAACAGATTCTGACAATATTTGAGAGTATTTTGTGGGTAGGACTGAATCTAAGATGGCCTTTTCCATACCCATACTCTTCCTAGAATAACAACATGAAATTTGGAAAGAAACTTCTAAAGGTGTATTGCCCTTTGGATACTTTGAGGACAGCTGAATGTGAACAAAAAGGAGACATGTTTGTTTTTGAAGTGAAAAGACTGAAAGGACATTATCACTGAATTCGTGACATACGTAGCCCTTATTAGAGAAGATTCGAAGGGATTATCATAGAATTCCACAGTTGCAGTCCTCTTCAGGTAAGTATCAATGACACTACTCAACTAAAACTGAAAAGTCTTCATGGACTTCAAAAGTTCAGACGGCGTCCCTACATCAGTAAGAAAAATAGGAAGCGCTGACTTTCTCGCTTTCCCATGATCACTTTTTTTCTAGTCAACAGAGAAACCCGCGCATATAGCTGCTCATGCTTCAGGAATTATACCTTTAACAAAGACCAAAAAGAATTGCAGTCGCTGTTTGACAGGTCTAACACTAAATGCGTCCAATGCTGTTGGTTGTTTTCTCTTCATTGTTACAAGTTTTTAAAGTAGAAAATGCTGTGAATTCTTGTAAAGTGCTAAAATGGTTAGCTTAGATTTAGTCAGTACAAGCCTAGGTCATTTCATCATGGCCCAGTAAAATGCAGATTGGTGAATTTTAGGGTCTAAAAATATGATTTGTTGTAAAAAAAAAAAACTATACCTCATAGAATGAGTGTGTCCTAGCACAATACCTAAAGATTACCTAAAGATTAGTGAAGTATTGAAAGAATAAGAGTAAGCAGCGTGCACGGTTTCCAACACGGTAAGTGTACCGATAGCTTGTAATCAACAAACTACGAATACATTCAGACCACGCTTCTTAACGGTATTCAGTTCACAACGATGCTAAGATATTAGCAAAACATGAATTGGTGGATTATTATCCAAGTTTGAAAGTTCACCCGAGGTCCAGAGTTTTGCTCATAACTCAGCGTTATTATGGTTGTAATTTGTATAACACCTGACATGAAAAAGACGAGAAAGTAAATGAAAGTCAAAACTAGTATAAGCACGATCGAGGTGAGAAGAGCAGTCAACATTCTACATAAGTTCAGCACCCACTTCTTTCTCTCTTAACAACCAGAAGTCTCAGCAACGTAAACACCTTTCCATCTTCATCTATAGTATTATGGAACTCAATGAGTCAAGCAAACTCCTCCAAAACAGTTTTTTTTGTAAAATTCCATGTACAAAAAAAAAGACTTCTGAGAACAACATTTAACAAATTTGCAATAATGCGCTGTCTCTTTGTCGAAAAAAGAAAACCTTGAGCGTTAAATAAACAAATACAAAAACAACGTATTGCAATCAGTTAATGTCATCATATCTGCTTCACAATTAACGTATGCAGCTCAGAACTTGTCAAGGCTCGCGCTCACTTCCCTTATGATATTCGTTGCGTTTTCTGTTCTAAGGATGCTATCAATAACTTTGCTGAAATGAAAGTTAAATAACCTTAGTAAATTGGGAATTATATATAATCCCAGTCTTCCCTTTATAGTCACCACTTTCCACTCCGCAAATGGCTTCAATCCCAGTTGTTCCAGTTCAGCTGCGCCCACGTGCTCTGGTAGTAATTGTTGAGAGCAAAAAGCTTCGCAGGTACCACTTGAAGAAGGATCTGAAAGACAAGCACATTCTTCATCATAGAACGATGTTTGCTTGCCACCATTTGACCTTTTCAACTCTATACAAGAAGGAAAAATACCGATGACGCCACTGAAATCAGGAGGTGGGACTCGTCGCTTGTAGTATTTGAATGTTTTTTTGAGTAAGGATGATTGAAGTTCAGTATCACTGCCATAGTGATCCTTTTTCTAAATCAATAATAATACGAATTCATCAAGTTCACAAAACTTTTTTTTTGGAAATTATGACCACCTATTCCAACACAAACATTTTAATTTGCCTAGATCAACTTATAAATTAATACACCTGACCTCTTGATAATTTCCTACAGTGGAAATATTGTTAGTTCTTGGTATCGACTTTTCCATTTCTTTCGTCATGAAGAGCCTTGTATTTGCGAAGCAGATCAATTTTGCCCCGATTAAGTTCCTCTTCGTATTCCTATAAATATACGTGGAATTTTCTCTTCAATACCAGAATAGGCTCTCAATAATGAACTATCGAAAGCACATTTGAATCATTTTCTCAACTAAAACGTTTATTACCTCGAGAGTGGAAAAATCTCAAAATCTTCACCAATAACATTTTTCAAAACTTTAGATGACTTACGCCTTGATAATATGCGTAAAACTACTTATGATTTGATAGATATAGAAATATTTATGCTGTTTTCCCACTGGAAATACTTCACATTAATCAAAATCATTGAAAATGCTTGCCGCTAACGGAAAAGTATCGAGGTTTTGCATATCACCACGAATCTTTGAATATATCAACATTAAATCTCCATAACTGCATTGAAGCGCAAACGTAGATAGAGTGCTCATTTCTACTCACTACGGATACGACTTGCGTCTCGTCAAAAGTTCAGCACCCCATCATGCCTGGAACCGCTTCATAAATTTCAATAATTTCCAAAAAAAAAAAACGGAACCAATTTTTGATGTACAAATATGCCAAGAATCAACAGTACCATCAGCATCATGTTCCGTGATAGTCTTTTGTGCTCTCACCACCATCAATAAAACTCTCTTCGATGATTTCGCTGCTTAGAAAAAAGAAAAAAGTATTTCTCAAGTGTCAAAGGCAAAATATCGACATAATACAGGATGCTACACAGAGCAGTCCTGTGCGGCAAAGCAAGCAATCTCTCTGTCACCATGTACGAGTCACATGTGAATCGTACAATTGTAAAGTGTTGACGAAAAGAAAATTACCTTGAGTGGTTTCCAATAATACGACACCACATTTGCTCCAACCACTACTCCTAGTACAGCAACTGCGCCTCTCTTGAAAGCGTCTTCAACAGATATGCGATAGGGCCACCAACGTGGGTTAGAAGACATTGAAATGAGGACAAAAACCTCAGTTCTGAACAAAATAAATAAAGAAACTATTTTAGTCGCATTATCTCGGGAAAAAATATGACAATGTGCAGAGGCTCGTCACCCCCCTAATGACACTTTTGAAAAAACGAAGCTCTCGGCGTTGATCAATCACTGAGGGATGCGCAATGCATTCGTCTTCAATTTTTTCACTTTGTTTAAGGTGATTGAATGCAATCTAGCCTTTACAGCGGATTCGAGGTGGCTTCCCGCTGCATCAATTCGGTGCTGCTTATCCTCCCAGGCAAGCCTGAAACCAACCTGGTACCAACCTACCGACCTCGAAGGTGTATGGATGGCTTGCTGAGCCATGAGCGCGTAATCGAATCATTGACGTCGTGTGCAGTGCAGAGCACCTCTAACCACTGCGCCACGTGCGCTCTAAGGACGCTATTATGATATTTCAATTGCGTATCCATTACTATTAGCTGACAAGCAAAACTTTGAACCTTGCGTGGAATTTGACTCCGCGTCTCTTCCCAACCAGGCGAGCGTTTTAGTCACTTCGCTACCGCGACTCCTATTCTCCTATCACTCCTTCTAGGATGGAGATTATACACGTCATTGAAGATTTCATTTCTCCAATATTGACATCTCAAGTGAGTTTGATATTGTCAGCTTAGGTGAGGCATATGTGGATATCACACCAAACTCACTGACGGTTGATTGGTGACAATTTCGATACGTTGCATGGCAGAAAGAGTGACAGCAGAATAAGAAGTGTGGTAGTGCAGTGGTCAATACGCATCCTCGGAAAGGATGAGAGGCGGTTGAACTCTCAGTCGAGGTCCAAAATTTTTTATATCACTCAACACCTTTGAAAGCATAAACTCTTTATGATTGCCAACTTAATGAATGTAATACACCCAACAAATAACATGCGTAGAAAATCCTGTCATATGAGTTGTGGTTCCTCAAAGACCTGGAATACTTAGGGTACCAGTTGAAAACTATAATTTCTGCTGTTGAATGTAAATAAGATGATAGAGGAACTGACAAATGCATTTCTTATATGTATCACTAGGATATGATGCCACTCCTAAATAGGATCCTTAGCCAAAGATTACAAAACTTCAATATTATATCCCCATATGACACTTATTACTTACCTCAGAACAACAAGGCGGAAACAGATGATGTTAATAAGTGAACGACTGTTATCTCGCAAACAGTAAGCTGTAGAAGTAGGTGCGGTCAGTGACAGCTAACACAGATCAATGCATAGATTTGTTAACAACATTCATTCAAATTCAGGCACATGCTGAACCGGAATGAACAAAGTGGCAACAACATCCAAACGTGATAAAAAATGTTTCAGTTTAGTGAATGAGGTTTTCAACATAGATCATCAACAATAGAACCGGCATTAGAAGAGATTACTTTTGTTAAAGGAGTATGGAATGAAAAATGAGAAGAAAAACGACAACTAATAATGCTACACGTTTCCGGAGCAGCTAAACTCAATATCAGCGGTCAAAATATGAATTGATGGTAAATTTCTGTCACATCAGATCAACACACCTTTTCTAAGAGTAAGAACGAGATGAGCCAAGTATATGCTCTGGTCGTATTCTGTCAAAGAGCAGATGAGCTGAGAGCACTGCCACAATTATTGACGACATTACCTCATGAAGTGAAATGATCCGAAAATAACAGCAGCTCAAAAGATTCTATTATGAATTCACATACATCAAAACTATGTAGGAAAATCCCTTAGATAATAAGCAAAGTTTTAATTTCCTTTCCTAATCCGATACTAATTGAAAATTATCGCTCTAGAAAGAGGGTTCGTGTCATAATAAGTGAATCGGTAAGATCAGATTGAGCGAGTGGTTACATATAAAAATTGAGGTAGCCACGGCAAGTATAACTGAGAGAGCATACGAGTGTGACTTAATATGCATATATGAATAGCTACAATATGTGGTAGGATATTAATTACGTTTAGGCAACAACAAATGAGCTGATCTGGTGATAAAAATCTGGTACAATTAGGAGAGAAGCATTATTTGCGCTTTCCATAAGGGCTTAAAGGAATGCTTTACTAACGACGTCCATAATCAGGCACTTCTAGTTTATACTTGCACAAAACTCATTGAAGTTATTAAATCTTGTTAGTGCTTAAGATAATCAAAGAACAAGGGACCTCTAGTGTACTGCTATTATTTTGTCATTAGTACGGAAAGCACTGAACAAAAATGTGCCGACTAAGATTTCTGTCCTATATTCGAAAGCTTGCGACTTAATTCTACGGTATCCGGAGGTAGGAGAAGATTGTATTGGAAAAGTGGAAGGACAGATCAAACATAGCAATTTCCGTGGACCGACTGAGTTCCATGTATAAGTCAACGAAGAAGCTCAAGTTGAACCTTCCAATTAGGCTATGTGCGACAGAAGTGGTCCCAAGTATTACAGCTTCATCAAGTCATCATGCGTGAATACTTGATGGGATACCATCGCAGTATTATCGATGATATACGAGTCTTGCTCAGATTCCTCCTTGACTTCGTTTTTCTCTTTCTTCACTTTTCTCTGAATTGTGCGCAGTAAATGTTGTAAACACTATAGTTCTCCACATTTATCTTGAATAAATCAGTAAAAACAGAGTTTATCGCAGTAATTTATCTTACACCTCAGTTCCGCCGGACTTCACACGTTTACAAAAACAGATAATTTTGGAAATTAGAAAATTACTTCACTAGCAATTAACCCTATCTGTTAAATTTTCGTACGCTCTAGAATGTTAACAAAAGCAGCGTACCTTTACTTTGGCTGCTCGAAACTTTGACTTCAGATACTGATGCCGAAGTATACCGCGAATCAACTTTCGCCAATTCCCAAGCACACGCTCTTCTCTTTTCTTAAATGTACTGTTAATTGCTTTCAATAGACATAAAATTTTTATAATTCATATTGTTCCTAAGTAAACTGCTTTAATAACACGAGATCGACAGCTGCTTTCCTTTGATAGCGATGACGACAAAACAATGCATCCATGAGCCGTATTACTTCCGAAGATAAAGTTATCATAAGTTTGCACTTAACATCTCACCTTATCCTCACGTTCTTTTCTCGATTCCTCTAATCTCTTCCATTCACTGATGAATTTTTCAGCGTCTTCTTCAAGTACACAAGCTCCTTCTATTCTAAAACATGGAAAGCAGTGATTATGTGTAAAGCTAGAGAATACTTTGTATAAAGAATACATCGGAAAATTTGAGCACGAGTTATAATCCCATCCAACCACAACCGGGACACATTCAAGTCCTCCCAAACGACGTGCTATAGATGGAAGTCCAGGAAGACGCAAGTGAACTGCTCCGATTGGGCACATAGACGGCTGATACATGTAGACATTCCCGTACTCATTACGTGGTATACGTCCCTAAAGCGACATATTTTCAGCATAAATACTATCGAAGAAAAAGACGTTACACTGAGAGAATATGAAGTAAAATTTCATTACACGTTTTCCGAATATTTTGCTATCCTCATAATTAGTGACGCGTGTGGCGCATTCGTTAGAGGCGTTCGCGACGTACACGTGTTCTGTGCTTCATTATACTCAAGACTCATCAAGCCTTCCCACCCCTCCGGTTTTGGTGAGGCTAATAGACTTATTCGAGAGGAAAAGGGCACTAGGACATATTTAACATATTAGCATAGAGTAATAACCTAGAAAATATTTCTTTACACATTTGTAATATTTAATGCTACATCGGTAAGCCGCCGCGAGTCATGAGGCCAGATTTGTTTTCAAGCACCTTAAACGATTTCTGCTTGTACGATTCAGAAGGATTTTTATAAGGTGACTTCTCAGAATTCTTTCATAAGAATATTGCCGGTTATAATTTAGAAAATAAATGCTATTGCAAGGCTGTAGGATGCTAAGGGTTCTGCACAAGAAGTTTAGAAAATGTTTCGAAAAAAAAACGTACATTGACAACTTTTGGTGGACGATATGGTTCAGTTTGCCAGAACCCGAAGACATCCAAGTATCGCTGCACGCGTTCTTCGGCAGGCACGCGAAAATCTGGTCGTGCTTTCACTACCTTATACGCGTTTTCTCCCTCCTGTCAAAACAGATGTCTGATACATTGAAGTTAGACAGACATAAAAGACTTTGTTCTGAATTAAATTACCTTTATACTTCTGGCTAATTTTATCCAGTTGCTTGCACTTAGAAGAGTATACACGGTGGATCGCGGATAAACTTTGTGACCACAAATTTCACCCAAAGGTTTCTGATCCTCGGGCCTTGGATAGATGCCTTCAAACTTCAGTAGATCTTTCTCCAACACATATCTTCAAATAAAAACCATTGTACAGAGGGAAGAATCACAAAGTTCGGAAAGTAAATTTCCTAATAAAGAGTGCTATGACGAGAATAACCACATATACTACATCGAATATCCTCTGCCGCTACAGTCCTCAAATTTTACAGAAAATTGGACGTAACAAATAGATTTCTTAAAGCTACTATAAAAGACAACTTGTTCAGACCATTAGATGCTCCGTACGAAGCACGCAATAGAATTCCCTCACTTAGCGTTCACTTGGATAAAGCTAGCAGTTAGAAAATAAAATATATCTTTCCATTAGCTTGCTTTTTTGAAAACCTTAGCCTTTGAAGCCACAAGCTTGAATGCCACTCAATACAATCTCAGGTAATTCCATGGTCTGACTCGCGGTGATTTATTACACAGAGCCAACTTCTTTATAGAGGAGTACAGCCTTGAAGGATCGCCTGAGCCGAGGACGTTGCTACTGATAAGTTCCGGTAAGATGAAACAGGCGCCTGCACAGCACTTAGATCGTAAAGAACCAAAACATGTTATATCCTTATCAACTATATCTTTGTTAGAATACTCGAGCCGATACGCTCACAGGGAATCACACGAGGCGTAAGCAGTCGCCAACATGACGTACGAAACTACAAAGCTTTGCTATAAAGCAGCAAATAGAGGCGAATCAGTGACCAGAGTTCCTGAAGGGCATTCGCAACGATGATCGAAAATCGCCAGTTACCTGACTATGATGGATAGAATATTACGCCTAGACAGCACAAATATTGCTTCCAAGAAGACAATGGAGAAGAAGAAAACAGTATCCATAGTTCCTCCCGATCTCATGATGCTATCTTTTCGATGAATAAATTTGCAACACCCGATGTGAACAAGATATGACCCAGAAGCTCGGAGAACCACTCACCAGTTCCCATCAACACACTGTCGCAGATTTCACGCACTACCCATAAGAATGTAAGGTTCCTATTCAACACAAGCACACTGAGACCACGTATTTCAACAAAAGGAAAACTTCCACGAATCTGTAACTATTGACGGAACTGTCCGCTGTCTAGCTATTGTAAAAGTCTCCATCCAAGTGGTTCTAGAAAGTAATTAGAGAACTCAACGAAGGACAACTATGTGGGTAGGTAGAGTTGCCAAGAATTCAGCAGAATATATCACATGCACACAGTACAGAAACTCACATATCGCAAAAATAAAGCAATGTGCCCTCTCTCACTTTCATCAGCATAGAAAAGCTCTTTGACTCAGCTGAGATTTCCCCTTCTGTTTAGGGCCACCTTCGTGAAAGTCGCTTTAATCATGATACTGCTCTTATAACATCAAGCGATAGACAAGATAGATGAGTCCTAGCTGGAATTGAACAAGGCTAAAGAACAGATTTGTTGCTCATGAAGTGATTGTTTCTGCTGCTGCATTAACGCACAAGGACTAGGTACTTTTGAAAGCCCCAGCTATGTATGTCTGGGTTAAGAACTTGACATTATGAACGACTCAGCTTCAGACTTGAGCAGCACCAAGTGGTGAAGAGGTTAGAAAATATCAAACTCTGTGCCGACTTTTTGAACTCTACGCTACATTCTGGTTAAACATACGAGCCGGAAAATCGGCTCCTACCTAAGCAAAACGAAGCATGAGTCAGCGACATTGAAGCCTAATTCGATAAGAAGATGCTAGAAAATTTCCGTAAACGAAAGAAGTCGAGTTTTCGATCTCTTTCACCGATCAGCGAATGGGGACGCCGTTGGACTCGCAATGACAGAATTGGTATGTTCATCATATGTTGTATTTAAACGACAACTCATGCACAACAGCCATTAATGACTGGATCACACGGGATCTCAAGCACTGAGCAGGGAAAACTATCAATCTGATGGTCAAAGTTCTTCATGAGGACCCCAGAAAAAAAATGTTTCAGAATCCTACGAAGAACAAAACCCACTAGGTTACAAACGCTGCAAAACAGAGGAGACTTTACCGGGAATCATTCAAGTTATCCGATGATCTCTAGGGGAAAAGATGAAACAGGAAAGGAATAAAGACGTTTCACTGTGGATCCAACCACTAAATTTACAGCCAATTCGTTGAACAACAATGACTTAATATAAGCCAAAGCAACAGATACCAATTAGATGTTCCTTCACGGATTTATGTTAGAACCACTATCGAAAGAGAGCTCCATTCAGCTAACCCTGGATGTGTCAACCGACTAGGCAGTGTTTAAATAAACAACGATCAACAAGAAAAACATGAAAGAAACAACAACTTATCACACTCAAAAGATCGTAAGGAAAATCTAATCATTATGCAGGACGCTCATCAAAGGACACTGATGATGATTTCATAGTCTGTAAGCACCACATTCATTTCTAAGACAGAAGGGACAATAAGCTGAATGAAAAACACGAGTGTTAACAGGAAAACCTGTTAAAACAGCGCCGATGTTGGAATGTAAATGATAAACCTTTTTGAGAGTGACCGATGTGGAAGAAGAAAAAACCCTCATGTTTTTCAAATACACGGAGAAGTGAAGAAAGAGATCTGCTTTTCGACCATCTCCTAACAATCTAAGTGCGTCGTGAAGAACTCATAGAGTTCGCAATCCTCTGCACGAAAAAAAGAGTAATCAGGCATTTGTTCACACAATTCGTGATTAGAAGTTGAAAATCATAAGGATAGGAGCACTAGTGGACACATTAGAATCAACTCCCATGGATGGAAGCGATTTTTCACAAACCACAGCAAAGTAATTTGAATCGGAAGCGCAACAAATCGTAACTCACAGTGGGTGGTTTTTGTACTCCGCCACTGTGGCCGGTAACGATTTTTTCACGAGTTCTTGACGGAATTCCAAATTTTCCTGTTCGGATCGGTATCGATCTGCGCGAATGTACTGCAATTTTACATGTGAGTAATCATAGTAAGATAACAGTACTGAAGTAATTCCACAAACACCAACATTTTTCCTCAGAGTACTAGTGAGCCACTTGGGGTCGGTTCGTCGCCGACGAAAGTCAGCACGCCAAAAATCCGATACATACCTGGCTGTTACTTCACGTACTCCTCCCTCTAAATATAGCTTCTTCTGGTTCCTTTCGGTTATTCGGGGACAAATGAATATTCGACCTCATTCGCTAGAGAAAAATTTTCGTAGCAATGTGAGAGACCGTTCAAAAAATCAAATGTTTGGCTAGGCGGTACATGGTCAATTTTTGAGAATAACCTTTTATAATGCTATAAAGGTAAAATTGTGTTACATATATAACTTAGAGAATTGAGTGGTTAGCAAAAACATGGCCTCAGGCGGGAATCGAACCCGCGTTTCATCCTATCCGGGGACGCGTGCTCTAACCACTACACCACCGAAGCACATTTGCCCAACCACTCATTCTTCAACATGGTCGGGCAAATGTGCCTCGGCGTTGTAGTGGTTAGAGCACGTGTCCCCGGATAGGATGAAACGCGGGTTCGATTCCAGCCTGAGGCCATGTTTTTTGCTAACCACTCAATTCTCTAAGTTATATAAGTAACATCATAACACTGCGAAATAAGCAGTAGAAATACTATTAATTAGAAGTATTATATATAACAATAGCTGTCAGCTTAACGGGATTTATAAAGTAAAATAGCATATCCGACCAAACCTGTTCAAGGTTGATGGCTTATAGCTAACACAGAGACGGCGTGACATCATTGCTCGTCATTGAAATGGATTAGGCTACTGCAAATTCACGTTTCGATGGTCACCTCATACCCGAGCTTAGATTGCAAAGTCGACTCGCCACATTTTGGACAAAGTTGGCTGGATTACGGTATCACACCTACCGCGTATTTCTGATATTGCTTTATGGGACTAAGATCAACACGCCTTAATGCAGCATCTGCAGCAAGATTCAAAGAATACAACCAGCTCAAAAGAAAGTGACCTCACCGATTTCCCTGATTGGCGTCTTGATTCTTTCTGAGAGAAAGGCATCCAATCTCTGCCCAGCAAATAGCTGCATTTTATTAATTGAAACTGGTGATTATACTGCTGATCAATCGATCTCTTTAGATGCATAGCAATTTAATTAACAAAAGTGTCGACATGCGAAAAAAATGATGGGACAAACCCTGTGTATATACATATACGTAAATGAGTATGTGCACATATACACACTCATAAGCATATATACTTATGTATACATGTACATATGTGTATATATATACACGTATATATATATATATATATATATATATATTTACACATGTAAAATATATAGAGATTTCCGTACACAACGCACGTTAAACGAACCATTATCAATTGCAAGGATGTACAAAACAGGTTTTGTAATATTCTCCTCAATCAAGGTAGGATCACCAACAGTAACACTAAGAGGATCAACACCTGTAATGACTGCTTATGTAGAATTCTGGATATAACGGCAGACTCTGTTAAATAGAATGAAAAAAAGCTCACATATCCATCTTCTCTCTTTCGTATCCCAATATTCAACCCAGTAATTACGAACCGCTCCATGGTACTCATTAACAGTCGTGCCCTTGTTTTTAGATACAGTCTTACGTCTACCACCTTTCTTCATTTTTTTAGGTGTTAGTGTTGACGTGGAGGACTTTTTCATTTTTGCGATCTTACTTGTGATACTCTGAATAGCCTCTATCATTTGGCAATCAAGATTGACAAGCAAATTTCTGGAATAAAGTGCTCTATTAATGACAAACCTCATCCCATTTTCGAGGAATAGGCAGAGTGTTAACGCAAATACGTGCAGTGCACCCCATTGAAACGAATATGGCAAAAAGAAGCTGAAAATGTGATACATGAGTACGTGTCTCTTACATACCTCCACAAATATGTACTATAGCACTGTACGAATAAAAACGAGGGCGAAAAATAAAAGAAGGAAAGAAAATCGCGACACAAGAGATGTTCAGCCCGTACGGTACGATGTTCACTTTCAGCCTTGGACGCGGCACGGTCGACCTGTTGGAGAGGCCCGTTGTCACACAATGATTTAGTATTGTAATGAATTCTAGAGTGTTAATTTCACTAGTGGATTTACCGTCGGTAAATGGTAGAACATGGTAAAAGAACTTCAATAAGACTATTTCTAAATGAGAAAATGTTGATGCTTCCATAATTTATCATTGAACATTTCTATGCTGATTTATATTCATCTATATTTCAAAACCACGGACTTCCCTCTTTGAGGGATCCCGCCCGGTTAGTCGCGAGGGCACGTGGCGCGTCCCCAGGTGGTGGATAGGGGAATAAAACGCGAACCAAAAGCGACCGTGTGCTTCCCAGAGACGCAGGTGGATTCAGGGACGAGCTCCCTGCTTCTGCAGTGCCGACTTGACAAAACTCTATTTCTACTAGTCAAGTCGGCCAAAAGCCTGCAATCAAGCGGCTGGGAAGTACATGGGAGGCGGTTAGGAGTCGCCTCCAACAAATAAGCTCCTCCCGCTCCTCCGAGAGAGACTGGCAAGCTACTCGTGGGTACCCAGCCCCCACGTTTAGAGCCTGGCAAGCTACACGTTGGGTATCAAAAATGCCAAAAACAGTAACAAATATGGGCCTCATTCCCCTGACCCCGAAAGAGCCCCTGGTACGGCAGCGCCAGGTAGGACGAGTACGGAGAGGCTGCTAAAATCTCAGGGCCGAACTAGGCTGCCAAGATCGAAACGGACTAAAATGACGATCTGTACCTACAATGCAAGAACCCTTGCTCAACAATCCGCTGTAGAAGATCTGTTGATTCAAGCAAGAAGAATAAGGTACGACGTCATTGGCCTGGCTGAGACGAGAAGGCGCCATCCTTTTCACGCTGTCTATGACACCGGAGAAGAACTGTTCCTTGGAACATGCGATCGCAGAGGTGTCGGTGGCGTTGGCGTCCTCGTCAAATCGAATTTGACCGTGAACATTGATTCGTTCGAACAACTAACAACCCGAATCGGACGATTACGGTTGAAACGATGTGGTTCTATGCCGGCTTTGACCATCTTCGTTGCTTACGCACCAACATCAAGCTATGACGAAGACGAAGTCGAAGCGTTCTATATGGACCTCGAAAAATTCTTCAGAGAAGATCATACATTCTTCAAGGTCATTGTCGGAGATTTTAACGCAAAAATTGGACCTAGAAGAACGTCTGAAGAATGTCACATAGGGACCCACGGACTAGAATGGAATGAACAGGGTGAGAGGCTATCCGAGTTTATCATGACGACCCAAACCATCCATGGTAACTCGCAATTCCAAAAGCCTCTCTCTCAGCGATGGACGTGGGAGTCTCCCAATGGAGAGTACCATAACGAAATAGATCACATCATAGTAAATCGAAGGTTTTGCCTGACCGACGTCGCTGTTGTTCCCAAGTTCTACACGGGATCAGACCATCGTCTCCTTCGCGCAACGTTCCGATTTTCGAGGAGAGGAGAGAAAGCCGCTAAATTCAAACAACGAAGTCCCAGAACTACCATAAACTGGGATGTATTCAAATCATTAGTCGGCTCTTGGGAAGATACCGTTGTCGACAACATCGACGAAGAATACGATCGACTCGTTGAATATCTTCACGTTGGCGCTAAAAAAGCCGAAAGTCCTAAGGTCACGAAGAGACGCTTGTCTCCGCAGACACTCGAGCTGATACGTCAACGTGGAATCGCACGAGCCGCAGGCAACCGAAACCTTACGTCCGAACTTGCGAAACGATGCAGAGAAGCGATAAAAGAAGACCTTAAAGAGAGAAGAGCAGCAGTTATGGCAGAAGCTGCAGAAGCTGGAAAGAGCATTCGCAAAGCCCAGCGAGGCTTCGCCAACTATAAGACCAAGATGATTGCACTCCGATACCCTGACGGGACACTTACAGCTTCCAGAAGGGCTATGGAGAAAATCATCCACCAGTACTACTCGGATCTCTTCGCTAGCCATGTTCTCTTACCGTCATATAAATTGAAAGAGGACGAATATGTCGTTCCACCGGTCCTTCCTTCCGAAATCCGACATGCTATATCGTCGGTGAAAAACAGAACAACACCCGGTCCAGACAGGATTAGACCAGAACATCCGAAGAATCTGCCGCCAGTTCTCATCAACACCCTGGCTCGGCTCTTCACTCGCTACCTGTCAGAATGCAGGGTCCCTATTCAATGGAAAACCAGCAAGACCGTATTGTTGTTCAAAAAGGGAGACCTTCACGACATAGGCAATTATCGCCCAATCTGCTTGCTGTCCGTTGTCTATAAACTCTTTACTCGAGTCATCCTGAACAGGATTGACAGAACACTGGACGAAGGACAGCCATGCGAACAAGCAGGGTTCAGAAAAGGATTTAGTACCATGGACCACATCCACACGATCACAAGACTCATTGAAGTTTCGCGAGAGTACAAACAACCACTCTGTCTCACTTTTATCGATCTGAAAAAAGCCTTTGATTCAGTGGAAACAGAAGCGGTTATAGAGGCTCTGGATAACCAGGGCGTCCCTACTCGGTACATAATGATCCTTCGTGAGCTTTATAAAGATTTCACGACCAAATATCTCCATTCTACAACAATATCACCATTGACGTAAGAAGAGGGGTTCGACAAGGCGATACAATTTCGCCAGAACTATTCACTGCCACCCTACAAAACGTCATGCGAACATTAGAATGGGACGAAATGGGAGTGAAAATTGACGGTCGACAATTAAACCATCTTCGCTTTGCTGACGATATCGTTCTCATAACACCAAACATCAGCCAAGCGGAACGAATGTTGACTGATTTCGATAACGCCTGTGGAAAGATCGGTCTTCAACTGAATCTAACGAAAACAATGTTCATGAGGAACGGATGGGTTTCTAATGCCCCATTCACGCTCAACGGAACGACAATTTCCGAATGCTCCAGTTACATCTATTTAGGTCGTGAAATCAACATGATGAACGACCTAGCCCCAGAGTTGAGCAGGAGGAAACGAGCGGCTTGGGGAACGTTTAAGAGCATCGAAGATGTAGTGAAGAGGACAAAGAACATCCGACTCCGTGCCCACCTTTTCGACTCGACAATTATCCCTGCCCTAACGTATGCAGCAGAAACCTGGTCGCTACGTAAGCAGGATGAAAGATCACTTGCCGTTATCGAACGCGCAGTCGAAAGGTCGATGCTAGGAGTATCTCGTATTTCGCAAATGAGACAAAGGATCCGAACTTCCGACCTACGTCAACGATCGAAAATCAGAGACGCCGTTCTACACGCCAGGATATCGAAAATAAGGTGGGCCGGACACGTGATGCGCTTTAACGACAACCGATGGACGAGAGCCGTTACCGACTGGATTCCTCGGGACGTCAAGCGCTCTAAAGGAAGACCACTGACCCGTTGGTCCGATTTCTTCACGAAAGCGATGGAAGAAAGATATGATGCTCAGCGAATTCCTAGAGCAAGGAGGACCCACTGGGCTACTCTTGCACGCGATAGGGGAAAATGGAAGAGTTGCTGGTACCCGCTCGAGTCACTCGACGATCAACGGGACGACAGGTGATACAGGTGATACAGGTGATATTTCAAAAAATTTTAGTTTCTATGTCAGCAACAATTCGATCTTAGTGTCAAAAATGAATAAAGCGTCAAATGGTCATCACGTGATTCTCTTGTATATTAAATACAGATATGACGACATAAATCTTCCACTCTTAATATGGCTTTATCCTATAGAAAACCCAAAATCATTATATATTCGAAATTACCAAACAAGGAATGGTGTGGCAAAAAAAATATGCTACAAACAGCATACGATGCCAATTTATCTATAACTCTGAACAATTTTTTTGATAACAGTGTTCTTCACAAGTTGAAACCTCTACTAGCTACAGAAGAGACTATCATCCAATGTTTTATGTGAATTAGCATTTCATGTATTAATCTGAGCTGTATCATGAACATTCTTCATCACTGGACCTTTGCCACTGAACATGCGCACTACTATTACTTCTCCATGTGGTTTTTTCAATTGTCTTTACTGTGGTATATTACACTTCCACCACTCCTTACCTCTCCCATAAGCTTCAATAGGACCACTTGCAAATAGTTGTGGCCGTTCAGCGGATATCTATAACCTCTTGGTTCGCTCAACTACTTCCGATAGCCATAGTTTTTCACTTTTACCAAAGTGAGTGGCCCCCTTTATTCATGATTTACTTCGCTACCATCCGCATGACTCTAGTTCGTTCATTGTTTCGGCATTACAAACTCTACCCGAAATTCAGGCTGTATATACTGCTCTTGCAGAATTTCAATGCTAACACCTCGACAGAGTGATGAAATCGCCGCTGTATGAATTTAGAACAAATGGCATTTCACACTTGTTACGAGATATGCTAGCATGACATTCTACGAAGTGGAAGTGCATTGTCTATGTTGTTATTGTGAGAAGGTAGTCGTAAAAAGTCGTAAAAAGAAGCATTCATGGAAAAAAGATTTGAGTTTATCTTTCAATATTGTAAGAATGTAAAACTGGTTCACTTTCCGGAGCTGTATTCACTATCTAGCAAATCATTTGGCGTTCAGATCAATTTGTCCTTCTCTGACTCTAAGTGGAACTTCCAAAACTCTAGTCAATACTGTACTGTGTTGTGGTCAGTCTTATCAAAAGAACACTAATGAAGAGATACTTCAAAAGAAAAACGTTTTTTTTTTGAGTTAGAAGAGCGTATAGTGAAAGCCCTTTTATAAACCAAGATCAGTGTCGAATTAGCACTTCTCAAGGTAGCGAATGACCACAAAATATAGTTGAAATTATAAAAAAAAAGGTATATAATAATTTAAAATATTTTCCCTATCACAACGACGTAGTTTCCTCATTTGAACATACGAGATTTTTCAAAACATAAACGTTCGATTTGTCTAAAAAAACCTTATTATAAGTCTTTCCTATAAAACTCTATCATTAAACGATAAAATCTCCTAGGTAAAAAGCGCGTGTGGCGCAATGGCTAGAGGTATTTTGCAAATTACAAGATAGATCCATCGATTGTTTGATCAAGTGCTCAGGGCTCCCCTAGCCTTCCGTTCCTCCAAGGGTCGATTAATTGGTACCAAATTTATTTAGGAAAACAGCATCGCTAACTTGATTATCGCTAGGAAACTGTGAGCCATTGTAAAAGCAAAGTATACATCCCCTCATACGAAGCTAATAATTGAAGACGAATGCATGATGACACATTCATAAGGGATTAATCAACACCGCAAGTCATGTTTTTCTAGCTCAATTATCTCATTAAAACTTAGACTTTATTTTATGAGCATACTTCGACTGTGGCATGTGCTACTACAGATTACTCAGCACGAGGCGCTGCAATCGGTAACCTAGAAACGGGTTACTCCGCACCGAAAGGATTTAGCGTTGCCAGATTTACGGATTAAAAATGATGTTCTCAGCGATGGAACAGAGACAAGCAGTCCCTCCATTCGATTTTTTCTCAGGATTACTGCAATTTTCTTATGACTTTATACCTTTACTTCGAGTGTTTTATTAAGATCACGCTCAAATTTCAATAGATCCTTTCAATTGTAATTGAGCCAATATGTCATGTGGTCTGGTAAGGGCTCTTGTACAACCCGATACACGTGTTTCGTCCTTACAGACTCGTCAGCCGGGCAGAACTCGTCGTCTTTCGATCTTTCTATTATTCAGTTCTCTCGAGAGCCTGCTCTCCCTACAGAGAGGTATCGAAGACGAACGTTTTACACTCTACATCAAGTGAAATTTTCACCTAACACAGGGTGTTGTGCACTCGATTGCTCTATAGCTGGTATTTTAACACATTATTGAGACCGCGCTCAAATTTCAATCCTTTCATTGTTATTTGAGCCAACTTGTCAGATAGTGTGGTAAGGGCTCTTGCACATCCAGATACACGTGTTATGACACATGCTCATAACTATTAATCCATCTTATTACAGATTTAGCACAGCCAGAAACGAAACGATAACTGCAACGCTCCTGTTGCACTCTCCGTTTGCTTTCTGCCTCGGTCTCTCTGCTTCTTTGCCTTAGCAATCTTTTCAACAAGGACGAGCAACCTCGCCCTCACCGTATATAAGGGCAGCACCTAAGCTCTCGAGACAGTGCGATGTCGATATCAGCTGAAGCTTCCAATTTCTCTGCGCTCATTACATCATCCTGATTATAGCTTGGTATTTCACATATTGTTGTTTATTTTGTCAATGTGCATAGTCGCTGTTCTAGGCATTTTGTGACCCCTCTATTTCATCTACAGATCTGGGGGTTTGGAGCACCATTCATTAACTTAGGCTCACATCTGTTGCATCATCACGTGTCGCTATTATTTTACCGTTACATGTCGTTTTTGTATGCTTATATCATTCTGATATTGTTATAATTTCTAAGTATCATGGGATCTTCACTGGTCCCCGGTTCAGTTAACTCTCACTTTAAACTCACAGCTGCTCGATCAGCATCATTTTCGTACACCCCCTCTGCAATCATGTCTGAATATCGTTCAGTTGCGTCCGAACGACAAAGACTTCGCTTATATTTCACAGGAGCTTCAGAAGCCTAAAAGCAGAGGTATTCATTCAAAAAAAGGGGATTAATAAAACTAAATGCCTTTTTACCCACCTTGAATGTGATATAATACCATCTGTTGATTCTACGAGCGTTTTCCACGGTCATTGGTTCGCGAGCCATTTTTTGGTAGCTGGATGGCATCTTAGATTTCACACATTCAAGAATATAATTGAGTTCATCTATTATAGCCGAGAAACTCACACTAGTTAATATCAGAGATGGGATAAGATTTTCCTCAACTATGACTTTTTTCAAAAATTGAAGATGGCCTATGTAGCACAAAATGTTGACCTGAAAATTGGGAAACAAAACTTCTTATCGCCCTGAATTACCAAGAAATTTTGACGTCATTGGCCAGAATTATAAAGAATACTTTTATTAGCAGTAAGAGATAGCTGAGACGTTAGGAGGATGAAACACAAGATATTAACCTGAAGATTGAAAAAAATTTCGACCACACTGCATCACTGAGGAACTCAAGTCGTTAGCTAGATAAAAGAAGTACAGTGCTTTAAGAAGCAGTACGATAAACAGAGAACGGTTAGGAAAAACCGACCTTGTGGGAGTTGTCCCAGTTATATCGAACGCGTTTGTTCACTTCTTGACGCAGATAGAGCGCCCACCAATCTTTCTTGTCCGATTTCTCTAACATCACTTGAACATTCTGCAACATTATAACTCTTTTGACTTTGCATAGAAAAAAGGTGTACCTTAATGTTGGATGGCGATAGATGAATAATCTACTCGATTCGCTGGACAAGAATTTTTTATGGGAGTGTTAGTAACCATTCGAAAGCATAAATCTCTGGATAAGGCCGTACATGGCTGGTTTTTCAAAACACCCATTTATAACGCTGTAATATCCAGAATAGAATTTTGATTTACATGATCACGCGTTTTTTTCAAAATATCGCTTCTATTTCGCTGAATAAAACTCCTTCTTCAAGTGCTATTACTTTTTCGATAGCACAAGTCTCAAAAAACTCAAAAAAATATTTGCTTCCTGTAGAAGCTAACGCTGTAGAACAAAGAAATCATTTGTGTTCTGCACCTCGCCAGACAGAGCTCTTTCTTCAGACTATCAATAATAACTTGATAGCGTAAGTTTCAATGATCCCAAAGCTGTGTTTATTTTTTGGAAAGACCACTTCACTGCAGTGTATCAGGGAAAATAACATCAAGTTTCACATATTCGGCGGGCTTGTTTACTGGCTAATCTTCGCGTTAGGGTGAGCGATTAATCGATGGCCTGAAGTGTTAGACATGTGCAGTGCAACTTGTTATTCAATGGGGAATTTTTTCTGCACTTAAAAAGACATACAGATAATATAGTTAACTCAGATACTGAAAAATTTTCGCTACACTTTCATATGTTTTTCGTGTTTCCAGCAATTTATACGCATGATAAAGACGAAGGCGCGCTGCGAGTGTGAAACGCAATTTTATTTTCGGTTTTACAGCGTTATAAAAGGTTTTTTTTTTAAATCGGCCATGTAGAACTTTAGGCAGAGATTTGAACTTTCGAACGATTACTTGTAGTCTTAAAAGAAAAGTTTCTTTTAGAAAATCGATCGACTATTCATTTGTCACGGTTTAGCACAAAAGAACCAAAAAAGGACATAACATAGAAAAACAAGCCTTTGCAGTATCATAATCTCCGATATCTGCAAGCTCCATTTCCTCCCATTCATCTTCAGATGATTCTAAGAAAGAAATCATGAAATTAGTACTAAATAACCCGCTCTGTTAATTATCGGTTTAGAAGGTCGCATTATTTAACTTTTTTAGTCATGTAGCATTATGAATTAACTTTGTATGAAATGCAGCTTGTCTAGGAATTTAGCAACAAAAATCCAAAAACTTTTATTCCTTCTCATTCGACTGTTTTTATAGAGCCCGCCTAAAACGATCATAATGTGATGACATATCTTAGGCCTATCGTGAGGTATCTTGGGGGGGGGGGGGCACTCATAAGTGCTAGATAGGTGTTCCGGAAAAACGTAGATACGGTGGATCAACGTGAAATTGTGATTTTGACGTTCTCTGCACTCTACTCTAGTTAGTGACATACAGCTGTTATTCAGACAATATTCCTTGAATGTGACTAGTTTATGCTAGGTGCTTTTATGTTATTTCATTTTGAAATTCGAAAAAAATCTATATAAACGTAAGTTCTGGAATTTAGAAGATGATAAGGTGGCCATACAAAACTCAAATCTAAACCGAAAATCATGTAAGAAATATATTAGAAACTTTTTGTGAAAATCACCGCCTTCCTCCACTTCGTTGGATTCATGTGTCACTGAAGACAACAGTGGAGATGTCTGCTTCGTTTCACTTGCAGCTCTCAACTGCTGCACGATTTCGTTTCCTTCGTGTTCAGTCATTTCATGAACTCTTCCCTGCGCCAGATTTGCAGCCATTATACTGGAATTGCGAGTAGTATGAATGCTAACCAAAGGTCAACTCTCAACTCATTTGTTCTAAAGAAAAACAGCGAGTACAGTGAGTTAGGAGACTTGGAAGTTCTTTCAAGTAAAAACTCGATAGAAGGACTGACTCGATACAAGTCTATTTTCACTAGAAGTCCGTTTCTCTTTTCCAAGTGGACTTCGTATACTCACCAGAATTTCATCATTTTCCTCTCAATTTTTCCTAGCTCTCTAGGGGGTGCGTCGTCCGTTTTTTGCCATGGTTTCAGAGGTTTTGCGACACGCGCACGAGTTCCCAGTGAAGTTATCGATGTTTTTGAAGCTAAAATAACATGATACTAGAGAAGAAAAAATAATGGCCTAACCAAACTTTCAACCAACCACTGCCTTTTCCGGTTTTCGACTTTGCCAAACCCGCCGGTTTGGATTTTCTGTAAGTCGTATACAAATATGAGGTGGAGGAGATACAACAAAATAATGTTAACATACTCTCGTGTTTTCGATCTTGAAACTTGCTTTCTTCCACTGCTCTTTCTACTGCTGGAAATTTTTCGCTTCTTGGCAGAAGTTTCAGAAATTTTTGTATCACTACTAAGCGACTCTACATCACTTTGTACCGACTCTTCCTCACTTTCCTCCTGTAGCGAAAAATAATTATTGACTTCTTTTCAAGATGATAGATTAGCAAATGAATTGCAAATCACCTCGGAATCCTCTTCTGTAGCTCCGATGTATTCATCTTCGCTATCACCTGAGGCAGAAGAAGAGCTTGAAGTCGAATACAATGCAACTTTATTTTCTTTTTGGTTATTCTTCTGTTTGACACTGCGCCCACTACGACGCACTCCAGAGTCTGCAAAATCGACGTAATATGAGATCCATCTACCAATAAGACTGAGGGCATTACATAAGAAGGAAAAGTGTAATTTGCAAAAAAAAAAGGAAAATACAGTCGCGTCTATGGCCAATTCACGTGATCGCTTACAGACTACTCTCTTTCGAGGATCATGCGAGCTTCTAAACAGCGTTCATTGCACTTCCATAGTGCGAATCTAACCTAATTTTCGCCAAACGTCCCAAAACAGTCTTCCCAGTTCAGTCTAGTGTTCGAGAATGAATAAAATAAATGCGAACACACCGCCACAACGAGTAATTTGGCTTCCTGGTTGACAAAGAATGGTAAGAGTGAGAAATGGATTCAAGATATTCGCAAGAATGATGAGGATAACTCAATTTTTGCATCCTAACAGCATTTTTCGAGCCTTTCATGAGGTCTGTTACAGCGCTTAAACAATGCAATACACGTGTTTCGGCCTTGCAGCCTCGTCAATTGCATAGTGCCCTCGTCCGTGCGAATGCCTCTCAAGACAGAACCCTCTTACGGAGAGGTACCGTTGACAAACATGTTAAAGGATAAAACGATAAAGCTCTCGGCGTTGATCAATCACTTAGGGATGCGCCATGCATTCGACTTCAATTTTTTAACTTCGTTTGAGGTGATTGAATGCACGTCTGGCCTTTACAATGACTCGCGGTGGCCTCCCGCTGAACCGAGTCAGTGCGCTTATCCTCCCAGACAAGTCTGAGACCTGTCTGGTACCAATTTACCAACCCTGGAGGGATTGGTGAGCCATGAGCGCTTGATCGAACCATTGACCTCGTGTGCGACGCAGGGCACCTCTAACCACTGCGCCACATGGGCTCTGACAAACATGTTAAACGCAAGTAAAGTGAAAATCCACTTCACCCACTGGTGACATATCACTGCATGTCCAGTGACATAATCAACGGACACTGCTGTGATTGGCAGACGATTGTCTAAAGCTCGTAATTTTAGTATAATACCTTTATATTCAACTGCTTTTTAGAACCTCGCTTGAAACGAAGTTTCGAGTTCTTAGTGAAAACCACCATCTTACTGTACTTCCTATAGCCGTGGCTGTGTTTCTGTGGAACGAGATTCGACTTCTTCACGAAAGGCCGACAGGAAAGATATGATGCTCAACTATTCTCCACAGCGAGGAAGGCCCATGGGCTACTAATGCAGGCGATATGTAAGAATGGAACTTTCGATAATTAGCGGGACGACAAGTGATACGGGTGACAGGGATTCGACCCACAAAACCAAGACATTTCACTTTGGTTGACATCAGAACCAACTGATTTGGACAGGCGATGCATCGATGGTGCAAACGTCAGCAGTGGACCAAAATTGTTCGCATTTCACGAGCCCAGACACCACTGTGTCCGTTAGCTGTTGAAGTAAATGTGAGAGGAAAACAACACGGAAATAGTAAAGACAACAGGAAGATGGATAACAACATTATTGACCACAACATGTTCCAAGCATTTCAAGCAGGCCGCAGAACAATGAAATACAAGAATGAAGGATAAACAGAGAGATGTGCGAGTTTACCGACACTCGAGAGGCAATGAAGACTCAAAATCATGAAAAAACCGAAAAATAGCCTGTAATTAGTTGTCTCTTTGTTATCGACGTGGAGTTCTTGAGACCGATGGTGAATTGACCATTTTGATCTATGAGGACATTGTAGGTTTTTATGAAGCAACAAATGCGTGAAAGCGAACCTTGGAATGACTCGTTACCAACAAGCGTCTTCAACTTCTTTGCTGGAGTAATCACGGTACTTGTGTTATCCTGGATGGAAATTGAATACTCGAATTTACACGAGAACAAGGAAATAAAGCGAGAGTGCTCATGAAGAAAACAGTAACAAAACTAGCGGCTGACCTCATCACTACTGTTTCCGGAGACCTCCCATTTTTGAAATGTCTCTTTATTTGCCGGCCTCTTAGACTTCCTGGGGAGCGAAATGACAGCAGTTGAGTTATCCTAAATGAAAACTAAGCATACGGAATTACACGCAGAGACCTAGAAAAAATCCCTATAGTAGAGAAAAAGTAACAACACCAGTGACTCACTTCTCCAAGAGAGTTATAAACGTCTTCACATTCGCGAAGTGCCTTGTTACTGGCACGCTTCCTTGACTTCATAGGGCGAGAGATTACAGCATTTTTGTTATCCTGGATGGAAATCGAACATATCAATTATGAGAAAAAACATCTAGCGAATATCCTTATGAAGCACAGACACAGTAACAAAACTAATAACTGACTTCTTCACTGGTGTTTCTAAAATCTTTCTGTTCAAGAGATACCATCGCTTCCTTACTACCACGTCTCTTTGACGTCTTCGGAGTAGATATTACACTACACGGGTCGTCCTAAATGCAAACTGAAGAAATAAGTCCTTATGGAAACACCAAAGTAAAACAAAAGTCCTCACAAAAAAAAAAGAGAGAGAGTAACAAACTAATGACTGACATTTTCGCCAGCGCTTTCGAAGTCTTCCCGTTTATGAGATGCCTCTTTACCCGCGCTCCTCTTCGACCTCCTCAGACGAGAAAATGCAGTAGTTGAGTTTTCCTAAATGAAATGAAGATAGATCCATATAAACACATTAAGCGGAGATTTTCGTAGAAAAAGACGCAAGGACAAAACTAATGACTGACTTCTTCACCAGTATTTTCGAAATCTTCCTGTCTATGAAAAACCTCTTCACTGGTGGTGATGTTTCCAACGTCTTCCCACTTATTTCCTCCTTTGCCCTTCTGAGGGATGACAGGTGAAGAATGTGGTTCCTTGATTACTTCTGATTCATAGGCAGAATCCGAAGACTTGTCTAATAATATCTTCTGTCCACGTCTTGACACATTCTCCGCATTTTCGAACTTCTTCAAAGTGGTCTTCATTCTTGCTGATGCAACACTCTTCTGTAGCACCTTTCCTGGTTTCGATCGAGAAACTGATGCGCTAGATTTTCCCATTGTACCACCTTTCGATTTTGCCTTGGCAGCTCGTGGAGATCTCTTAGGTCTCATGCCTTTTTCTGCCGCCCTTTTAATAGGAACGTTTCGAGAGTTACTGCGAGTAGCAACCATCCCTAAATTTGATTTTTCTGAATTAGGTGATAAAAAGAAATGTTGAGAAAAATTCCTACCATAGAAGCAACTATTTGCGAGTAAATGGGAACTTTCAGTAGACATTTTTCATCGATACTTACATATTGTAATGATGTAGAAGGCACTCAAAAACTGGAAAAATCTCCTTTCACACATTTCGAACCGTATGAACCCTACAGTGTCTATACACGAATGAACAGGATCCATAGATGCCATGAGACCGGACGACATAAGATTTATGTAGATATGAGGGTGAGATGACCGGCCATGTTCTGTCTGCAAGGTTGGTTCCCACTTGAAGAAACTCAGTGGAAGACCAACAGAAGTGTCTAATGTGTTTGAAAGTTGTTTTGCGCTTGATAAGATTGGAATCTAGATTTAGCTATTCCTCTGTTTGAGTAGTGAAGGTGTTTGGTGACTGGGTTGTGAGGCTACCTCATCTCTCCAAGCTTCTGAATAAGGAGAAATCGCTAAAATGTCGGCTGTCTGGATTATCTGTATTATAATAACATCGTTTTCGCTTTTAAAGAAATAATCATGAACTAGAACTACTGACAAAAAAGCTGCGGTTGATACAAAGTCACTCTTAGGAATTATTGAAAGATTCTGTCAATATTTGAAGTTTTATATCTCACGTTGTCTATATTGGCATTTTTCAGACCCGTATATTCCATAAAATAAGTGGCACAACAATTAAAGTGAAATAAAAGCTAAGATAGTGGCCGCACATACGTAGATAATATTAGCTCGTTTCATAAGTTTTGGCGCCAGAACGATAAACACTAAATTTATTAATCAGAAGTAGTAGAAACTGCATAGTTTTAGCGTCGTTCAAATTGCGTATTTTCCTGTGAACATTTTGTTACAACTTGCCTATATCTTCCTTAGGATTAAGCTGTCCTGGTAACGAATTCGCTTGCTAGTCATTCACGAATGGTGCGTACGAGAAAATGCTAGTGAAGCAGCGTGCAACGTTGACGGAGCTTGAGGGGGATGGTACGGTTACAGAAAGAACGGCTAGGAAGTGGTTGCGAAGTTCGAAGCTAGAGAGAACAGTCTGGAGGATCAGTTGCGTTCGGAGGATCGACCACAGGAAGGATCATTAAAGTTTCGCGCTCCTTCACTAGCATTGTCCCTTACGTGCCATTTGCGCATAAGTAAAGCAAGCGAATACGCAAGAAAATGCGCAATTGGACGGTACCAATATCATGTGATTTTCATTACTTATGGTTGATAAGTTTGGTATTTAGTGTTCTAGTGATAGAGCAACCTAATTATAACGAACTCCTAAAGTGTGCTATTCATTCAAAACTTTGAGGAAAGGGTAGTTCAAGTGCCAATAAAAAAAGCCAATGTAATGAGGTGAGAAGACTGAGAGGACATTTTTGTGCAAATTGTAAAACACGTTACTCCTTAAAACGCGAAGATCAAAAGGCAGTTGTAGCCAGTAACAGCTCGCACAGAACATTACATACATATCTCAGCAACTTCATTCAACTTCTGCACATGCTAAACTACAAAATGAACATGATGACAGCAACTTCTATAAGTGAGAAGAGTATGTGTCGGCTAGAGTAAAGCAAATTTCGCAACGTAGATCATCGAGTGTTAAAAACCGGGCGTTAGAAGAGGTTACTTTTCATTAAAAGAGAGATTGAATAAAAAAAATTATGAGAAAAAGGATAAGTGATTACGCTACACATTTCAGGCTTCGTTAAAAAGAATCTCTGTGGTCAGGATTGAACGACAGTAAACTACTGTTACATCGGGTTATAACATACCACTTTCGAGAGCAAGATATAAAACGAGCGAGCAATATGCCCCTGTTATATTCCTCTCAAAAACAGCTAAACATGGAGCCTCCTCACAATTAGCAACGACACGACCCTATATGAAGTCAAACGATGCAAAAATAGTAGCAGCTCAAGAGATTTAATTCGAAAAATCTACACACCCAAGTCGACAGAGGAACGTCCCTCTGAACATCAGCAAGATTTTCACCTCTTTACCCACCTCACTAATGGAGAATTATCGTCCGCTGTCGAAAAGGTGACTTTGTCACGAATGCGTGAATCGGTTTCATTAGAGTATAGCGAGAAGTTACATGTACAGAACTGAGTTACAGTAAGAATAGCTAAGAGAACATCGGAATGAGATCTACTATATGCAACAAGAATAGCTACAATGCAGAACAGGGCATTAGTCACGCTTAGGCAAGAAATAATTGGGTTAATCCTTCAATAAAAATCTAACGCGGTTAGTGCAAGGAACTGTTTACGACGTTTCTACTTAGGTTTTGAGGAATGTTTCTCTAAGAACATCTAATTTAATGTATTTTTTGCTAGCATAAAAAAAGCAAACTTAGTAAAGAGAGTAGAATTTGTTGGTGCTCAAAATACATAGTATCTCCAACCTAGTGCTATCACCTTTCATGAGGAAGGCACTCTCAGCTAGACTGTTTGAATTCGGAGTTGAGAAACAAAAATAAAAGGACAAGCAAACCATGTAAAGTGACGGGGATCGATTCTACTATACGGATAAATCTGAATGAAAACTTGTTTCCTAGGCCATACACATGGTGGTCCCAAGTACTACAGCTTCATCAAGTCTTCGTGCGTAAATACTTGACGAGGTGCCATCACAGTATTATCGATAATAATCGAGTCCTGCTCGGTCTTCTCCTCCTCTTTAACTTCGTTATTCTCTTTCTTTGCCTTTCTCTAAATTGTACGCAATAAAATTCATTGACATTATCATTTTTCATATACAGATACTGAAGAGCTCAACAGAACCACATCTAACACAAATTCCCCAACAACACAGTTTTGCCGGATTACAAACATTACAAGAAAGAATTTTGAAAATTTGGAAGATCTAGTTCTCTTGCAGATAAGCCTATTTATAGAGACTCGCCACATTTACGAAAGCAACTTACCTTCACTTTAGCCGCTCCAAACTTTGACTTCAAATACTGATGCCGAAGAATACCCCGAATCAACTTTCGCCAATTTCCAAGTGCACGCTCTTCTCTTTTCTTAAAAAGTTTTGGTAAAGGTTTCCTTGGGTTTTTTTTTTCGTAAAGCTCATGACAAACTAATAGAATCATAAATCCCATCTCTTAGAATAATAGATCGACTAAATCTTTACATCATAGTACCTCACCTTATTCTCACGTTCTATCCTCGTTCCTTCCACTCTTTTCCACTCACTGATGAATTTCTCAGCGTGTTCTTCAAGCACACAAGCGCCTTCTAATCTGTAAAGATAGAAAGCAATGTTTATTCGCAGATCTTAGTAACACTACAAATAGGTACATCGGGAAATTTGTACAAGAGTTGAAGTCCCATCCAACAACAGCTGGGACACATTCAAGTCCTCCTAAACGACGTGCTATGGATGGAAGTCCAGGAAGACGCAGGTGAACTGCTCCGATTGGGCACATGGATGGCTGATACATATAAACATTCCCAAATTCATTGCGTGGTATGCGTCCCTGAAGAGATATTCTCTTATATTCTCAACATTACTGGCTATGAAAGGAAAAAAAGTACTTCATAAAATTATGAAGCAAACACGAATTTTGGTACATACAACACTGTATTTTCCAAGCAGAACACGTTTTACAAATGCTTTTTTTTTACTAAAATTTTCAATTTCACCGTTCTAATAGCATTGTAATGATGCTATAACTGTAAAACCAAGGTAGCTAGGTAAAGGCAAGAATTTCGAGCCCAGGCGGGAGTGGAACACGTATTTCGCCCATGCTGGTGACGCGTGCTACCACTACACCACCTAAGCCACCGGTATGCTATACTAAAAACAAGTGGTAGCAAAGTGTTGGCTCCTGTGGTGTGGTGGTATCACGCGTCACCGTCATGGGCGAAATACGAGTTCAACTCCCAGCTGGGCTCAAAAGTTTTGCATATCACTCAACGTCCTTAGATATGCTGCTGATTTTCTTGCATTACCAAGTTATTATCAACCAATAAAATGCTTCGCAAGCTTGTCGCTTTTAATTAACAAACAACTGTAGGCGTAAACTCAAAGGCGTTCTGCACGAGAAGTTATCAAATTATTGAAAAAACGTACATTGACAACTTTTGGTGGACGATATGGTTCAGTTTGCCAATACCCAAAGACATCCAAATAACGTTGCTCGCGTTCTTCGGCAGGCACGCGTAAATTTGGCCGTGCTTTCACCACTTTATAGGCCTTTTCTCCCTCCTAGCAAATGAAATGGCACGTAAATCACGATAAATTAAATATAAGAAAGTTTGTTCTAAAATGAAATACCTTTACACTTCTGGCCATTTTTATCCAGTTGTTTGCACTTTGAAGAGTATACACAGTAGATCGTGGATAAACTTTGTGACCACGAACTTCACCCAAAGGTTTTTGATCCTCTGGTTTTGGATAAATGCCTTCGAATTTTAGCAGATCCTTCTCGAGCACATATCTTTGAATAGAAACCATTTAGCAAGAGAAACAGTCACAAAGTTTGACTGCTATATCGAGATAAACCTCTTCATACTAAATAGAATTCCTGCCTAACCCATGTCGCCACTGTCCCAAAATTATACAAAGATATGGACAAAAGCTTTCACGACAAAACTTCTCGCGTCGTAGAAAAGAGGGTTAGTCGCAAAACCAAGAAAAGTCCTAAAGCCACTATAAAGTACGATTTGGTCAGGCCATTGACCAGCTTCTCGAGAAATGTTATCTACAACACCTATGAAGTACACGAACACATTCTTTGCAACCTCACGTGGGCGCCGATGCAGTTAGGAGTTATGAAGTTTGCAATAGATCTCTCCCAAAATACTTGAGGTACTACGTTAACATGGAATCGCACTAGCCGTGAAAGATTGCCAACATAATGTCCTAACCCACAAAGCCATGCGGGAAAGCAGTAAAACAAAACAGAGGATCACCAGTAAAAGCTGAGGGTGGAGAGGTCTCGAGGGATGCTCGCACGCTCCAGCGCAAAAATCGCCAATTACTTGACCAAGAGTACTCCAGAACAACGCCTATACAGGGCAGTTATTGCTTCCAGGGAGAAGATGAAGGAAGAATCATCCAAGCTCCTCCTCTGATATCGTTATTCATCCCTCCGCTGCAAAACGTTACAACCTTCGGTTCAGAGCGAAATGACGCGAAAGCTTGTCGAAACCATTCGCCAGTCTTATTCAACACACAGGCTCAAGCCCTTACAGGTTGACTGTCAGAATGATGGATTGCTGCTCACTAGAAGATCAATAAGTCAATGTTGTTGAGCAAAACAGGACCTCTGCAACAGCCATAACAATTGCCAAAAACTGTCCGCTTTCCATCGTCATATCTGTGGGAACCTATCATTTCCAGCCATCATGGAAAAGGACTGGCACAACTCTGCACGAAGGACGGTTACGTGAGTGGGTAGCGTTTCGAATAGTATACACTAGAATCTATCACATCAATAGAAACTCAGGTATGCGAGGAGTCTAACGCCTTCTCTCTCCACTCTAAACGACTAACAAAAAGTTCTTGATCTCGTTCAAATCGTGACTGTCCATTTCGGTTTATAGCGACAGCCAGAATTAATAATGGTAATTGAGTTCGACAACACTTACGAAAGGAATGATCTACGATTAAACCTTACGAAAATGGTGTTCCAGAGAAGGACTTCATATAAAAATTTGAGGCGCGAGCGGGAACGCCATGCTGGAAATTTACCGCATTCCGAAATACCGACCTTAGTCATCAATCAGCCATCAAGGACACCGTTGTGGCACGTAAATGGAAATGGTGTGTCTCGAGAGCGAAATCACCAGGTTACAAGCAGTACAAACGTGAATGGAGAACTCATCGGCGAGCACTCGAGAGACCCGATGATCACTAGAACGATAGATGATTTAGATAGCACAAAGTGGATGAAGACGTTTCGCAGCGGAACAAGCCAACACGCTTCATAACTAGTTCGTCAAACATAGACGAGTTGATTGAGGCTAGAACAGTAGAAATCGATATCATTTTTGTTTGTATTCGGGTTGGAAGCACCAACAATAGTGAACCTCATTCGGCTAATCCTGAACTATTCTAAATGAGGCAGTGTTGAAATGGACAGCCGAACAATCACAAAATCCCAGAATAAACATCAATTTATCACAATCAGAAGATTGAGGAAAGATTTGGTAATCATTCAGGCATCCAATAAGGGTGTGTAGCTCCACAATCATTTTCTAAAACAGCACTGACAAAACTGGATGAAAAGTTGGGTTGCTGAACGAAAAGATGTTGAAACGCCAAAATTTACTCAGGATGTGAACGGTAAAACTCCCTAGAATGTGGCCCAGTGTGCAAAAAAAGCCTTCGATTACTGAGTAACTGGAGAAGCGAGGAAAGAAGACTACTTCTGAGCCATCTCAACAATCCTGCCACTCCATGTATGACTGATAAAGTTCAGTATGATTCAGAACGCGCATATCCTAGGACCAGAAAGAAGCGCAGTCAGTCATTTGTTAATTCGATTTCGTGATGAAAGGAACAAACAAATGAGCATGAGTGGATAACTGAGCAGCACCAACATTCATCAATAGATGCATTCCTTCATAGACTTCTGTAAAGAGAATTGGAAGCGCAGTCAAAGGGAACTCACAGTGGGTGGTTCTTATACTCCGAAATCGTAGTCGGTAGCGATTTTTTTGACGAGTTCCTGACGTAGCTCCAGATCTTCTTGCTCAGATCGCTGCCGATCTGCTCGAATGAACTGCAATTTTAATTGTGATAATTAGCATTATGCAAGGAACAAAGAAATAGCGATATTAAAGTAATGACTATAAAAACCTACATTTTTCCTCAGAGTACTAGTGATCCACTTAGGATCAGTTCGTCGGCGACGAAATTCGGCACGCCAGAAATCCGATACATACCTAGCTGTTACTTCACGCACTCCTCCTTCTAAATTCAAATCCAACCTCTTATCAAAACTCGGTTGATTTTATGGCAACCCATATGGTAGTAGTATGCGAAAGAAAGTAGGATCGTACACTGAGTTGGACTTACAAAATAGAAAAAGTGAAAAGTACAGTGAATTTTCGTGAACTCGAAGCTCCATTCAACATATGCGTGTCTATGGATTTATATATACAAAGACGTGTATAAATACATACACGTGATATGCATGTGTGAGTATATGTACATATTGTACTTACGCACATGTACATATATGTGTATGCATGCATATGCACTACTCATGTACACTTATATATATGTATATATATATATGTATATATATATATATATATATGTACATATAGTTGAACCTTTCAAGAGTTTACCGCCTTATTGTAGCTAAAAGGTGTTCTCTGATGTCGGAGTACGAAGTAAAGCACCTCAACAGAGCCTCCTAAGCTGAGAACAAGCCCAAAGTTCCCAACGGGAGAGCCCACTCAAAGCTTATCACCTCAGCACAGCCTCCGAAGCTGGAAACAAGCCCGAAGTTTCCTACGGGAGAGCCCATATAAAAGTAAATCGTACGAGGTAACATTGCAGTCTTGGTAGTAACTAGTAGCAAAGTGGTAACCTTTCTCTGATCCACAAGGGACAGAGAATGTCTGGTGCGGTGACGATGTGAGGAAAGTGAATACTATCCCAAGTTCAATATCCAGAAATAAAGCGTCGAAAATGAGATATCGATAACCCAATCATTTGATAAGAACAGATGGCAGATAGATAAGACAGACAAACAAAGAACAGTGGTGTGGACTCCAAGAAAATGCAAGCGTCGTCTTGTAGGACCATCCAAGTGATGAGTTGAGGTGCTTGTGGCTAACTTGAACCATCTGCACTCCAAGAACGAAAGAAGCTCAGCATTACAGATTGGTTCTCACGGACGTCATCATGTTCGAAACAAACCACCATCATGAACGACAACTGCGCAACAGAAACGAACTCGATTTACACTGTGGCCCACACTAGCAGTCAGAAAGCGCTGCCAAATTATCAAAATATATATAAACATTTACATATCCCATTCAGGAAAAGGAGTCACCTCCTTTGCATCTCCAAACCCTAGCGTGGGAATAATGAACAGCTTCTCGTCTGCTGCCCCTCGGATCTGGGATCACTGTCTGTCCCTCTCCCCTCTGTCACACGGCACAATGGCACGCGGCGAGTAGTTCGCAGTTTCGAGTGCTACTCGTCATCCGGGAACTGCAGATTGTTGAAAAATGGTGATAAATAAATTATATAGATAGGTCGTTTGTGCTACGGTGTTACTATATGAGACAAGGTGCGTCAGTGATCCGAACATATTGTAGCGAAAACAAACGCCAAAGAAACTACAGCAAAACGTCATGATAGGGGACCGAACCGGCAACCTTCTTCACGACGGACGGGAAGCACGAAGAGCCATCCAGCATCCCACGTTGGGGCTTAGAAATGTACGAGGTGGATCCTCGGTCTCAAAAACGGTAACACACATATGCATATCTGTGCACACATACACATCTATGTGTAGTACATATACATGTGCATATTCACATATATATATATATATATATATATATATATATATATATATTAAAGAAATGTATACATGGTGCCCAGACATACGACCTAAGTTAAACAAACCATTATCAATAGCGAAGATGTACATAACAGGCTTTGTGATATTCTCTTCGATTACGTTTGGATCATCGACAGTAGCACTAAGAGGATCGACGCCTGAAATGACTGCTTATGTGATTTCCCTAGATAGAATTACAACTATAAATTGTGTCACTTAAAACAGGAAAAAAAACTCACATATCCATTTCTTCTGTTTTTTATCCCAATATTCGATCCAGTAATTACGAACCATTCCACTGTGCTCATTCACAGTTGTGTTCTTTTTTCTAGACTTAGTTTTACCACTACCACCTTGCTTCATTTGATTAGAGACGAAAGGCGACACGGAAGACTCCCTCATTTTCGCTAATTCATTCGTAATATTCTGAACCAGCTTACAGTTTATACAATGAATATCAATGGACGGATCTTTTGAAGGGTCAAAACTTCGTTGGAGACGAACCTCATCCCATTTACGAGAAATCAGCAGAGTGTTAACGCAAATACGTGCAGTGCATCCCATTGAAACGAACAGGGCAAAGAGAAGCTAAAAGGAATATATAGATACATTTTGATACATAGCTACAAGAAAATGATACGAAACAGCGCTAAAAAAAGGGTAGATGCAAGATGAAAGCCGAAGTAGCAACACAAATATTCCTGAGTGTTGCCAAACTTAAGCATCAACATTAACTTTCACATATGGGACAAAAGGAAAGCAGACGCTCGGTCAATTTTAGAGAAAAATTTATTCAAAAACTAAACCCACAGCTGCTCGATCAGCATCGTTTTCATATACCTCCTGTGCAACCATCTCTGAATATCGTGATGTGGCATCAAAACGGCAAAGACCAGGCTCGTATTTCACAGAAGTTTCAGAGGCCTAGAGCAGCTTTATTTAAAAAACCGAAGAGAGTCAAGTGCTTTCCTATTCACCTTAAAAGTGGTAGCGAACCATCTTGTAATTCTTCGAGCGTTCTCCACAGTCATTGGTTCTTCAGCCAATTTTTGGTGGCCAGATGGCATCTTAATTAGCACATACTTGAGACTAAAACTGCTAATCAATATAAAAACTTATCATAAAGCAAAACAATACAATAAAATGCAAATAAAGACGCAAGAAAGTGTCAAGAAATATGACCAACATACTCACCCTAGTTAACATTAAAGATGGGATGAGATTCTCCTCTAACATGACTTTCCTCAAATACTGAAGATGGCCGATGTAACACAAAATGTTAACCTGGAACTTGGGAAACGAAATTTTCGATTTTCGAAAAACTATTATTATCAACAAATTTCAACACCACTAGCTACCTATAGGAAGAATGTTCTCATGAGCGAAAAAGTATGACGGAAAGTTAGTAGGACCGACCTTATGAGAGTTTTCCCAATTGTATCGGACGCATTTGTTCACTTCTTGACGCAAATAAATCGCCCACCAATCCTTCTCCTCCGATTTCTCCAACATCACTTGAACATTCTGCAACCATTAAACTCTCTTATTACTGTATGAGAAAGGGGCACATCGAAGTAAGGAACGAGCCTTTGCATTAGAATCCCCGACATCTGCAAGCTCCATTTCCTCCCATTCGTCTTCCGATGATTCTAAAAAAAAAAAAAAAGAAATCACAAAATAAAATAATCGCAGCGATATAAAAAAATTTCGTAGGACTAAAGGTTTCCTAGAAAACTTACAGAAATTCATAATCGTCGGTAAAACCTAACGACAGGGTAGCCATGGAAAGACTCAAAAAGCAAGAAATTAATCAATGGACTTATGATAGCCATTCGATGGCTTGAAAAACGGCAATTTCATTATTGCACTTGTTTTCCGAAGAAGATTTCTTGATGCGCCAAAGCCGAGAAGAGAATACTACGTTTCACGTCCAATGTGCCTTGTGTGCCCCACTTTCGTCTTATCTCAGTCTTTCACTAAGCTTTCAGTGGCCATTTGATAGTTTGAAAACCAACACATCTTATCCTGGACTTGCTCTCTCAAAAAGTTTGCAAAAGGCGCTGTAGAGACGGAGAGAGAACTACGTTTCGCAACTGCAGTTTTCTATACTATCAAAGTTTTATGTGCACTAATAAACATGGGAAGGTGTGTATTGAAGAGCATGGAGCCCCAGACTATCAACAAGAGAAATCCAAGAATTTTTCAAGATGGAAAAAAGCTCTGAATAAACAACGAAAACTGCGCGCGCTGCATGTCAGTGGCGGTCCTAAAGGTTTGGAGTGAAGAAGAACAAAATGAACTAATTTAATTTACAGATTACCGCCTTCCTCCAATTCTTGAGATGTTTGTGTCGCTGAAGACAACAATGAGGACGTCGGCTTCTTTTCACTTACAGCTCTCATTTGCTGCAGAATTTCGCTTGCTTCTGGATCTGTCATTTCATGGATTCTTCCCAACGCCAATGCTGCAGCTAATATTCTGGAAGAAGAATGGTTACCACCGGTTATTCCAACCAAATGTTCACAAAATAGCGCAATTTTTAACGAATAAAAAGTCTTTGAACAGAAGATTATCGCTTGCTCTTCTTGAGGAGTTGACAGAAAGATTTTGGAAGTCCAGTTCTCACCTGAATTTCAACATTTTCTTCTCTCCTCTTCTTAGCATTCGTGGAGGAACGACAATTCCGCTTTCTACTATAGTCTCGCTCGTTTTCTGCCATGGTTTGGGAGGTTTGGAGACATACGTACGAGCTGCCGCTGGAGTTATCGGCGCTGTTTTCAAATCTGAACGAAGATAATAAGAAAAACAAAAGAAGAATTTTTAATATAATTTCAACCAACCAATGCCTTCTCCAGTTCTTGACTTCGCGCAACCCTTCGATTGGGATTTTCTGTAAGTCGCACACAATTAAAAAGTGGAAATGTAATCAGAATAATGTTAACTCACTCTCGTGTTTTTGATCCCTTGATTTGCTTGTTCCCACTGCGCTTTTGGCTGTCGGAAACTTTTTGTTTCTTAGCAGGAGATTTAGAATTCTTTGCATCACTTCCATGCCACTCTTCATCAGTTTCTACCGAATTTTCCTCGCTGTCATTCTGACAATAAATTTAATTATCAATCTAAAGCGGACTTTTTCTCCGCTTCAGCATCACCAATCAATCATGAATTCTTCCCTTATCAACCAGTAGAACGAAGTTGATAGAAATCTGACGTTTCGACGTCTTCATCCTTCTCAAAGATTGGAATTATCGGCCTTTCAGAACATGATGACATCGAAACTAACCAAGTATATCATATTTCTATCAACTCCGTGCTATTGGCTCAGTCAACAAACAACAAACAGATATAGTCTTTCCAAGATAACAGAATAGCAGATAAAATTCCATTCACTTCGGAATCGTCTTCCTTGGGTGCGACGTAATCATCGCTATCATCTGGTGCACTGGAAGAGATTGAGGAACGTATGGCATCTTCATTGTCTTTTGGAATTTTCTTTTTAACAATTCGTCCACTTCGACGCACTTCTGTATCTGAAAAATCAACGATTAATGAAAACCTTTATTAAAGGATTATCGACACTACAAAACATGAGGAAAATAAGAGCTTCTCTCTGTTTCATCGTCTGACAAGGTTGGGAGAAAGCGGTATCGGTACAAAAAGTCACTTATAGTCCACCGAATCATACTAATAGTCTGATACAACGTACTCCAGGCCGTTCTGAGGAAGGCGAAGTCGCCAAAGCATCAGCCATTCAAGACCAACAACAATACCAGAAATAACGACAACTACTGATACTGTTCCTTCACTAGCGCTATGGGGTTGACCACCGAAATCACGGTAGGCCATCTCGGACGAGCAAAAAATTGTAAATTCAATCACTGAGATCTCCCAAACATCTATTGCTCAGGCTTTATAACATTAAATCACGGCTACAGTACAACGAATGAAGTCAGTTACATGGCGCTTAAGATAGATAAATCAGCGCTAAACATTTTATTTGTTGGAGAGACAACTTTCCCCTAACCTCAACATTGCTAATCAATAAAATTTCTGGAATAATTAAGCCTACAGGAGATTGGTATAGAAGCTTTATATCTAAGTTTATTTACCATCCCCGTATAAGCTAGAGAATTTGAGAAAATGTTGATTAGCAATCCGGAACAAGAGTGGAGGGGTTTTCAAGATAGAAATATGCTTTGTGCTGAGTGATAATGATAACGACCATGGTACGATGGAGCTCGGTGAAAAACAAACTCCTATCAACAGGTTCTCATTATCATCAGCGGCCGTCCCGTATATAAGCACATCGATGATCGAGGTTCTTCATTCTAGCGATGCTCCACTAAGAACGACTCGACCGGACGACTTCATACTGTGTCTCTTCGAGTGAAATTCCTCACGCTTACGAAGGTATTTCTCAAGTCAAATGTATTAGACAGAATCAATCACTATTGTCAACTACGATTTACACGCCGATGATCTCGTTCTTAGCGAGTTCTGATTACGGTGTGTTCCAGAATTCTACTCGGCCGTAACAGTACGGCATCCTACTGATAAGCCTGGAAAAGTGCAACAGGCCTGTCTAGCACTACAGAAGTGCCACGCCAGAGCTCATAAAACTCAAAACATGTTATCATACAGGTAATTACTGTTTTTGAGCGGGATCCGAAGAAGCGGTCGAATAAAGAGGTTTAGGGCCTAGTATCCTGGAGTACGTCGGAGATAGCGAGTATATATACCAAACATTTGCAGCCCTCTGAGCATGCTCTGTCCCTTGTGTCGACACTAACGAAGAACAATAAATTCTCCTCGAATTTTTCAATGAAGAAAGCAGAAACATGCAGAAGTAAGCCTTACACATCTACCTTGTCCCTATTCAACAGTTCTAAAATCTCAAGAGTGCTTAGAAAATCCAATCAAAGTGTCGAGCTATGAGGTGAAAACATGATGTTTTAGTGGCAGGAAGTGTCCAACACATCCAAGGCGCATGTTCTCCGATCTGCCGTGTGACGCACAGCATCCTGAGAATTGTACACGCTTGGTGAGATGCCCAATCAATCGAGAAAACTTAATTTAATGACATAAACCCAGTAGAATATCTTCATTCGTCACCGTTCACTCTCATCTGTGTGCCTTTTTGCGACCATCTCAAGGCTACAAACCAACGGTGTGTTACTCGTAATAATAAAAGTTATCGGGGTTTGCATATTGACGAGTAGTTGATCTATTCTGTAACTCCAAATCTGCTACTTCGATGCTGTCCGCGATGATGTTAGCACAGTGGTGCTGACGGCTTCAGTACGATTGCGGTGATGGTTCATCCCGGTTCCGCGCTTATCGGTCTTTCAACCCCAAGGTGTCCCGATTGAAATTCGCATATTAGACTACTGGGATAAAGACAATAGTTACGATTGACGATATGGAACCAAAATATCGATTTTACTTCTTTTAGGTCACAATTCTACTACGTGTCAAAAAAGCAACACTTCATCATCTCAAGAAATCCGTGCGGATGCAACATGGACCATCACAGATTTGGCACGCAATTCAGAACAAGTGAATCACATGGTGCTAGATCAAGTAAGCTGAAGCAGTCTATAACAATCATCAAGTCTTTCCTGACTCTAATTGAAAATAAGAAGCGCGTGTAGCGCAGTGGGTAAAGGTCTCCATAACACACGAGATCTATAAAGGGGTGGTCGATGGGTCGACTTCGAGCTTAAAGCTCACAAAGCTTTCCATCATTCCGGAATCGGTGAATTGGTATGAGACTTGTCTGCAAGAATAGCAGCACGGCCTCATGCATCAGTAAGCCACCGTGGACCTCCGTAAAAGCCAGATATGTATACTATCATCACATATGAAGCTAAAAATTGAAGACGTTCGCATGGTGCGTCTCTCAGGGATTTGTGAATGCCAAGAGCTTTTCATTATCTCCGTCGATATTAAATCGTTCTGAACACGAAACTGATCGACCAAGTGATTTTTGGTACAGTAAATTTTGAGATTTGAACAAGCGATACAAATCACTTTTTTTCTTCCCAAACAAATTACGTGTTAAACTGCCGCGTGCAAAGTGAAAATTCACTGGCATCGACTGTTTTTAAAACCTCGCAATGAACATTCAATATGAACTTTTAAAAATGTGTAAAGCATTACCCGAGATCACCGAAACACGCGTGTATAGCCCTGGCGTAACAACATCGGGTAAGGCTTTGAACATTTTTAGAAAGTTATATCGAAAATTCACTTCCCACACGATGAGTTCCTTATGTAAGAAGGTTCTCCAATAAAGGGATTGGCTCAAGCGAAAGGCACCGTGCAACTGACGAGGCTGCAAGGCCGAAATTGTTTTTCACTGCCCATAAAAAACCTCATGGTAAGCTCAAAAAATATATTGTCAAATCAAACTTTCGACAATCATTTATAGCGTCAGCTGCCATGCACGAATCAAACCACCACCATGGAGGGCAATCGTGAGAAGAACAGACGAATGGAAAATGTACTGGGGTTCGCACAATTCGTGACGACGGGCCGTCCAAGTATCCAGGTATACAACTAATGATTTCTAAAGCTTCAATGAAACCAGTCAAAGTGATTTTTCCTTTGCCAAGTAAGTAGGCGTGATTAGAGAAATTGTCCATCATTCTAATGATGAAAAAATGGCGTACGTGATATAACATGAGGTTGCAAGGTAAAGATGAGAAAGATATATGAATGAATGTTGAGTGTAACGTAAGCTCACAAACGGCTTCGGCTGTTTGCTTGTCACTTTCTTTGTAATGCTCATGTTAACAAGATTTTCTTCCATAATCACTGCCTTTTCGGAGATCTTGTAGAATAGAATGACTCGATCCTCGTCGTGTCAGTTAGTAGTTGAGAGACATCTGAAGAAATGTCGTTTCTACAATGTCCTTTTCTGGACTGCCAGTGAAGCTGATTATTCGGCAAAACTTTGTGATACTAAACTTCAATTTGCAAGAACTGAAGAATTCCTTAACCAGGACTAAGGATAATTCCGTCTTTAAAAAGGCAGCATTTCGGCAAATACTACCGATTGGGGAGGGAGGACAGCGCGGTAAGTAGTGACCACATAATCAAAAAGCAAAGTTCAGCTACCTCCTACCAGTCCGCATGGGCATGGCTTCAGCTCGGCCATGCCCAAGTTCGCAAGAAGAATCGTCTCATTCGCAATTTTAGGACATTCATGAAGACGACGAACTTCTTAAGCAGCAATCGAAACAATGTTTGTGGAGGCTGAATCCGAGCAAAAAAATTAGATACGCGAAGTGCTGGGATCCGTACAGTATATACGTTGATGTATCATGTAAAAGAGAACCGACTGCGGTTTTTTCATGTAGTGCAACTTTACCAGTAGTTGATTAGCAGATATTTGCTAACCCAGCCAGTGCGTTGTTGAACGGCACTAATTCAACATGATCCTTGCCACTTGCACACTTCTGTTTGAGGTAGTTATTTGCATAGCTATCCATCTAGTAACCTTCCGATTTATTTCATTATTATCGAGACGTTTCAATGAACAAGTTGGTGGCTGAAGAGGAAGGTTGTGCAGTACTGATGACGCTTTTTGGTACATGCAAAGCCCTGACTCTTGCCAGCCTGAGCTCACCAAGGTATCCATTTTTCCGGGATCAGATTGTTGTTGATTAGATGGACCTTGGTTCTTCAGTATCACACCTGCTAATTTCTTATAACCGTATATGTTTACGAAGCCTTCTCATTCAAATTGTTCTTGGATCTAGTCGTTGAGCCTCATCAAATCTTCAATGTTTTCAGTATTATGATGTTCAACGCCCAATCAAATCGATTATTCCGAGGCTGTTTTACCTGAAATAACTCAACTCGACGACAACGAAGATCCACGATGTGAAGACGCTCGAATTTAGGCAATCAACTCGAATCATCAAGTGTGAAGAAGAGAAAGACGTCGAAACGTTGGCCGAATAAATTCTCCTTATCAACATCGTGGTATGCAGTCAATAAAACACTATGAGGGAGTCCAATGTTTTCTTCTGGGCAAGATCAATATTAAGAGGTAGCTCGTGGCCAAAAATTTGGAACCGATCGAACTCAACCCATGTTGTTTATATACTTCATCTATCTATCAGATGTATGTATGTGTGAAGATCCGTAAACCGAAAGCAGATCAAGATAGGAGAGATAAGACCAGAAATACCCATAAATAATTCTGTCATACTGATATTCTAAGAAGCTTTCCATTTACAGCAAAACAATTTCACCGTTAAAAAATTGAAAAATCCGCAGCCGACAAAAGTCACTAGAATGGCGCTGGGCCCGACACAAGCGCAAGCACTGGTGAATGGAATATTTATAAAAGGAGAACACAACGCAAAAATGGCACCAATAGCAGGAAAAAAGACGAAATAATTAGACAGAGACACTTCTTCCATGTAGTTGAAAGACCCCTCCATCTCACAGAAAAAAGAGGAGTCAAGTGGAAAAAATGAATGATATCAATGAGAAAAACGATTTTACTCATACCCGAAATAGCAACAAGAACCCAAAGTCATAAATCTAGCTGGGAAAGCCGATTATACTCGTTATTTCTTAGGAAACGAACTGAATTTCCGAAATAGCTGATCAACTGACACTTCTTCAATCAAAAGGAAGGGCATTATGGCTTTGAGCGTAGAAACACATGAAAACAAACCTTGAGATGGCTTTTTAGTACTAGATCCACTCAACTTCCTCGGGTGAGAGATTACAGCATTTGAGTCATCCTAAATAGATTTAACAGATAAAAAGACAAGATGACATTTGGAGAAAATCCTTATGAGTAGAGACATAATAACATAACTGAAAACCGACTTCACTAGTGTTTCCATTGTCTTCCTGTTCACGAAGTGCCTTCTTACCAAGTCGCCTCTTTGACTTCTTCTGGAAACGAACTACAGCTCTTGAACTATCCTGCAGTAAAATTAAACACAAACTCATATAAGATCACGGAATTAAATCGAGAATCTCTATCAAAATAGAAATACAGCAACAAGACTGACTTCTTCACTGGTGTTTCCAAGGTCTTCCTGCTTATGAGATGCCTTTTCACTAGCACGCCTCTTTGATTTTTTCGGGGGAGAAATTACAGCGTCTGTATTATCCTAAACGAAAAAAAGGGGAAATTGTTATAAAAGTAGAGCTAAAGTAATAAAACCAAAACGGACTTCTTCACTAGTGTTTCTAAAGACTTCCTCTTCATGCAAATCTTCTTTACTAAGACGTCCTTTGGACTTCTTCGAGGGAGAGATTATGACACTTGTGCTGTCCTAAATGGAAATTTAACACAACTATATAAAAAGCATGGGGATTGAGTTAGAATCCTTGTGAAAGTCAGCATGATAAGAAGACTAATGGCTAAACCTTTTCACCAGTGTTTCCGCAGTCTTCCTTATCATGAACTGTATCCTTACTAAGGCGCCTCTTCGACTTCTTGGGAGAAGGAATTTCAACTTTCTTCTCATCCTAAATGGAAAATAAATGCGTACATTTACCGTACATTCACAAGAACAAAAAAAGAAATAGAACCAAATGCCTGTAAAAGTAGAGATACAGTAACAAAACCAAAACGGACTTCTTCACTAGTATTTCCAAAGACTTCCTCTTCATGCACATCCTCTTTACTAATACGCTTCTTGGACTTCTTCGAGGGAGAGATTATGGCACTTGTGTTATCCTAAATGAATATTTGACACAATCATATAGATTCGGGGGCTAAGTTAAAATCCTTGTGAAAGTCAACACAAGAAGAAGACTAATGGCTGACCTTTTCACCAGTGCTTCCGAAATCTTCCTTATCATGAACTGTCTCCTTACTAGAACGCCTCTTAGACTTTTTGGGGGAAGGAATCTCAGCCTTCTCATCCTAAATGGAAAACAAACGCGTACATACATAAGAAAGAATGAAATAAAACTAAATGCTTATAAAAGTAGAATCTCAGTGACAAAACCAAAACGGACCTCTCCACTTGTGTTTCTAAACATTTCCTCTTCATGCAAATCCTCTTTACTAAGACGCTTCATGGACTTCTTCGAGGGAGAATGTATGGCACTTGTGTTATCCTGAATGAAAATCTGATACAACAATATAAAAAACATGGTAATTGAGCTAATCCTTGTGAAAGTCAAGACAATAAGAAGACTCAAGGCTGACCTTTCCACCAGTGTTTCCAAAGTCTTCCTTATCATGAACTGTCTCCTTACTAGATCGCCTCTTAGACTTCTTTGGGGAGGGAATTTTCAACCTTCTTTTCAATCTAAATGGAAAACAAACGCCTACATTCACCGAACTTACACAGAAAAGAAGGAAATAGAACCAAATGCTTATAAAAGTAGAGTTCAGTGACAAAACCAAGACGGACTTCTCCACTAGTGTTTCCAAAGATTTCCTCTTCTTGCAAATCCTCCTTACTAAGACGCTTCTTAGACTTCTTTAAGTAAGAGATCATGGCACTTGTGTTATCCTAAATAAAATCTGAACATGTTGATTCGTTTTAAAACACGGAGGTAAGGCGAAAATCGATACCTTTCAGTTATTAGGGGACAAATGAGATACCGATCTCATTTACTGGAGAGAAAATTTTCATAGGAGTGCTAGTAACCATTCGAAGCTAGACTTGAGGCTAGAGCCTAACGTCGCGCGTTTTCAAAACACCCCTTTATAACGCTGCACCATCTAGATCAAAATTTATGTTTCACCATCGCCTTTCGCCTCCATTTTTACCATGCGTATAATTCGCTGGAAGCACGAAAAGCACATGAAGGTGTGAAGAAGATCTCGCAGTATTTACGTCAGAAGTTTTACACAAAGTTTCTTTTGGAACGGGCGAAAAATCCCCGAATGAATAACAAAACATCGATCGTCCCGCCTCGCCTCGCCCCTTCCACGCCCGCTGCCATGGCCTTCATATTGTTGAATAGCAGGTAAACACCGTTACCAAAAATGAAAAACTCGATCTTATTATTCCTGTTAAACCGTATTTCCACAAACTATGCACATCGCCAGAATTAGAAACCATTTCGCTATCAGATGGTTGATAGTATTCTGAAGAGAGAGCTTTGTCCTGCAAGGTTTAAAGCACAAATCAAAAGACCAGAGGTGATCAAAACATCAAATGGGCTTTTTGAAAAGAATACACATTTTTGAGTTTAGGAACTTGTGCCATAGTTTAAGTACTATCAGACTGAGGGAAGAGTTTCGCCCGGCGAAATATAAATGGGATACGAGAAAAAACGCGTGGCTTCAAGAAACATGATTTTATTTCGAATATTATAGCGTTATAAAGGGGTGTCTTGAAAAAAGAACGTGTTGATCTAGCTTTAAGTCTCAGCTTTCGAGTGGTTACTAGCACTCCTATGAAAAATTGCTCTTTAGCGAATGAGATCGCTTTCTCATTTGTTCCCTTATAAGTGAACTGCACTCGAAAATCATTATGAAAGTCCACACAATAAGAGAAAATAATGGCTCACCTTTTCACTAGTGTTTCCAAAGTCTTCCTTATCATGAACTGTCGTCTCCTTCTTAGAACGCCTCTTCGTTTTCTGAGAGGGAGAAATTTCAAACTGTTTGTTATCCTAAATGGAAATCAAACGCATAATTTCACACAGAAAAGGAGGATAGCCAAAATCCTCATGAAAGTAGAGATATGATAACAAAAATAATGATTGACTTCTTCACTAGTGTTTCCAAAGAGTTCTTCTTCATGAGATGCCTCTGTACTAGCAGGCACATTTGACTTTACCTGAGTAGAAGATACAGTACGCGCGTTATTCTAAATGAAAACTGAGGACATGAATTATATAAAATATCCAGAAGAAATCCCAGTGGAAACAGATACAGGAAAAAAATTGGTGACTAACTTCACCAATTTTTACGATGTCTTTCTGTTCATGAAAGGCCTTTTTGACGGGGCGCTTCTTTGACTTCTTCGGGGGTGGAATTACAGCGGTTTTATCATCCTAAACAAAAACTATACGCACAAATTCACGTAAAAAAAGGAATTAAAGTGAAAATCCTTGTCAAAGTAGACATAGAGTAACAAAACTAATGACTGACTTCTCCACTAGTATTTCCGAAGTGTTCCTCTTCATGAAGTGCCTCTTTGCTTAAACGCCTCTTTGACTTCGGGGGAGAAAATACATCACTTGTATTACCCTAAATGAGAAATGAACATAATAATCCATACAAAAACACTAATATAATGCGAAAATCCTTATGAAAGTAGAAAAGTAACAAAACTAATGGCTGACCTTTTCATTTATGATTTCGGAGTCTTTCCGTTTATGAAGTGTCTCCTTATTAGACGGTGTCGTTGACTTTCCGGAAGGAGAGATAACAGCACTTGTGTTACCCTAAATGGAAATTCTGAATGAAAATAAACGGAGAAACACATCAATTAAAACAGAAATAGCTAGCAAGAATCCCTATGAAAGTAGAGGTATGGAAACGAAACCAATGACTGACTTGTTCAACAGTGTTTCCTAAGGCCTCCTGTTTATTAAATGCTTCTTCACTATTACGCTTCCTTGACTTCTTTGGGGGAGAAACTACTGCACTTGTGCTATCCTGAATGGAAACTGTGAAGCGAAAGTTCTTATGAAAGTCTACAGAGTAGCCAAACAATGGCCGACCTGTTCACTAGTATCTCGAAAGTCTTTCGGTTTGTCGAATGTCTCCTTACTAACCGGCCTTTTTGATTTTTTAGAGGGCGAACTAACGACAGTGCTCGTAGTAGCCTAAATGAAAATTGAACGCATATATCCAAACAGAGATACCTAACAAAAATCCTTATGGAAATAGAGGCATAGTAACAAAACCAATGACTGACTTCTTCAATACTGTTTCCAAAATCTTCACATTTGTAAAGAACCTTTTTACTTGAACGCCTTTTTGACTTCCGAGTGGGAGAAAATGAAGAGCTTTCGCCATGCTAAATGAAAACGAACTCATGAATCCACCTAAAATCATCTAGCGGAAATCCTTATGGAAGTACTAGTGAAGTTTGAAATCGAAGACTGACTTCTTCCATAGTCTTTCCGAAGCCAACTTGTTTATGAAGTGCCCCTTCACTACCACGCCTCTTTGACTTCTTTGGGGGGGAAATTACAGTACTTATTTTTTCCTTAATGAAAATTGAACACATAAACTCGTAAAAAAACAATGTAAAAACCGAAACAGAGCAGAAATCCTTATAAAATAAAAAAACAGCAACAAAATGACTAACTTTTTCACCAATTTTCCGTGAGTCTTCCTGTTCATGAGATGTCTCTTTACCGGCACGCCTCCTCGACTTTTTCGGGAGAGAAATTACAGCACCTGAGTTGACCTAAATGAAAATTGAGGATATAAATTCATATGAAAATTATATGAAAGCATCTAGCAGAAATCTTTGTGAAATTGAAGATAGTACGAAAAATAATGACTGACCTCTTCACCAGAGATTCCGATGTCTTCTTGTTTTGGTAATGCCTTCTTGCTACTACGCCGCCTCTTTGACTTCCTCGAGGGAGAAACCACTATAGCCGCGTCCTAAAAGGAATCGCACATATAATCCACATGAAAACATGGAATAACGCAAATTCCTATGAAAGTAGACACAGTAAGGAAACTTATAGCTGACTGGCCTCTTCACTAGTATTTCCGAAATCTTCCCACTTGTCCTCTTCTTCGTCTTTCTCAACCTCGGTAGGTGACGAATCGGTTTTGATTCCGCTCGGTGATTTCACCACCTTTTCTGGCTGCCTAGTAGAATACGAAAAATTGCCAATTTCGATCTTCTCTCCACGTCTTCGCACTTCCTTTACATTTTCTGATCTCTCCTTGGTCTTCGGTTCAGCGCTTTTCTGTCGCACCTTTCCTGGTTTAAACCCAGAAAATGAGGTGTTAGAATTCCCTGCTTTACCAACTTTTGAGCTTGCCTTAGCCTCAGCAGGTAGTGGAGATAATATAGGTTCCACGCCTTTCTCTACTGCTGTTAAACCTGGAATTTCCCGAGTGCTTCTGCGAGTGGCAACCATTTCTAGAATCACTCTTCTGAAATAGTTCGTGAAAAAAATGTTGAGAGACACTTATGGAAGACAACCTATGGCAACAAAAAAGACACCTCCAGTAAGAGTTTATTTTAACAATGCTTACATATTAAAATGATTTGGAAGTCACAGAAAATAGTCAATATTCGGAAGAGCACGGAATTTGTAGCTCATGCTGATCTATTTTGCTATTTTTCAGACCTTTAGATTCCATACATTGACCATAATGATTTATGAATAAACGTTACAGCTGAGCTGATAGTTGGCTGGCAATTATGGAGAAATAACAAGGGAAAAAAACTCCTTAAGCATGTTATACACAGAAAACTTCAAGAGACAGTTGATGGTTCAACAAAACGATGACACGTAGAATATGTTCTTCATGGACACTAAGGACCAAGGCGGCGTTTGCCTTTCAGCTAAACAAGCAGAAGGAGGTGAACTTCTGCCTTTCCATGATCGTGTCCTATGTAGCAGATTAAGTATCCTTGCGTTCAGTTGCCCAAGTTTTGGAAATCATTGTATTGGGGGGAAAAGCCAAGTACACGAAGTTTGAAGAGATCTGCACTTCGCGTATTGTCGAAAAGGCACTTTGTCGCGAGGTCATTGAAGTGAGATCTACACAGGAAACAAAAGCTATGATGTGCATGAAGCGTGATATGATTCACCTGCGCGATAAAACATGGGGTTGGTTTTGAATAAAAATTAAGACAGCGCATTGCCTACAACGTTTCCCATCAAGGCGTTGAAATATGATTTTGTTGCTATGCTTATAATCCAAAGATTTCTCTTTATACAGAAAACTTATGAAATTACTGAAACTTATTAACGCTCAAAATAACCTGAGAACATTAGGCATCTGGCCCCCTCCTACAATAACCGTACGTAGGGAAGGAACACCCACCAAATCTGTGTCGACCTTGATTTCGTTCTCAGAGTCGCGGGCTCGTAACTACAGTCAGGAGTTTGCAATAAAATTAAACGCCATAATTTATGTTATATCAATGCAAAGCTAAGAGCAAAGATTAATTTGAATACATAAAGGACTATTCAAACGATATAAGCTTGGGTGGAACGACTGAGTTCAATGTAAGAATAAAAAGAACTGCAGGTGAAATCTTTCGTAGTCCCAAGTAATACAGCTTCATCAAGTCATCAGGCGTTGATACTTGACAGATTATCGTCCTCAGTCTTAACAATGATACGCGAGATTTTCTCGATCTCGTTCTTTGATTTCGTTACTCTCTATCTTCGTCTTTCCCTGAAATTTGTGCACTATATCTGGAAATATTGGATTTTTTCACATATAGAACTTACAAAATATAATCTGATAACACATCTTAAGACTTTCATGAGGTCTCTTATGGCAGCTATTTAGTACAAGGCACGTGTTTCGGCCTTCCAGCCTCAACGGTAGCACGCCCAGTGCCTTTCGGCTTAGCCAGTCCCTTGCAAGGCGATATATTCCCTACGTACAAAGGAACTGACGTCAAATTTTTCACAAAGTCACCACATGTCAGGTGTAAAGTACGATCTTAAAATGTGATAAACCTAAAGCTACTCGCACTAATCTGCCCAGCGACTCAGTGTTGCCGTATTTCAAAAGTGTTTAAGACTGAAAATTTGAAGGTGGGACGATTTTAATTCTCTTGCGAACATTTTCATCTAAGGAGACTAGCTAGGTTCTACGCTCACAAAAGCAGCCTATCTTAACTTACGCAGCTCCGAACTTCGATTTTGTATATAGATATCGAAGAACACCACGAGCTAACCGTCGCCAGTTTCCAAGTGCACGATCCTCTCTTTCCTTAAATGAATGATTCGTAATAGCTTCCAAAGCCATCAGGCCATACAATTTTTAGGAACTGTATTGCACTTAACAATTTCCTTAACCATTTTAAAACCAAATCTTTTTCGCTAGAGAAGGCTTTTCCTCAAAGAATTTTTAGTGATCATTTGATAGCTTAAATTTCGCCGATCGCAACACCTTCATTTGATTTTTGAAAAACGCTTTCTAGAGCACGTTGTAGCAAGGGAAAAAATTATGTTTAACACTCGTCCGTTTTGTTAGCTCGGCTAGGTCTGTGTATGACTTTTGACCAAATGTTTATTAGCCATTTAATAGCATCAATCAAAGTCTGAAATAGTCCAACGTCTAAAAGCCTTCGCAGGTGCTGTAAAAACGAAAAAATATTACGCTGCACCTTAATAATTATTCACACATAGGAAACGTAGCAATCAGTAGAGTCTAAGCGTAAACAGTAAAGCGTGTTGCATCAACATATGAAAGAAATACAAAGAACTTCTTCGAAACAGTGTGGTTTTACTTGAAAATAACCAAAAATCGCTTTGCGGGACGTAAATGTAAAGTAAATGTAAAGTAAATGACGAAGATCTTTCCGCAACGCGATTTTTGGTTACTTTCAAGTAAAACCACACTGTTTTCGAAGAAGTTCTTTGTATTCCTTCCATATGTCGATGCAACACGCTTTAGCACGATTTTCGTCATTTACTAGGCAAGTTTTTCTCCGTTTCGGAAAAATCTGTGTTCCATGAATTTGTGAGGAAGATTCGCCTACCACAATGTAGATTTCAGTTACTTATCATCACTTGTTATTGATGTTGCATATAAATCCGCTATGAAGTTCAAGTAACGGGTTAACTACTCCGGGTGTGAAACGTAATCATTTTTCGCCTTACAACACTCTATGAGAATCTCTTCAAACCCAAATTTGGTTGAAAAAAAATCCACATTCTATGCTATTAGATGACAATCGAGTCACTGTTACTATATTGTGAAAAGCTAAGCACATACGCCAATCGAGCAAAAAATGCTTTGATTATGAAACGTAGTTTTCTCTTCGTCGTTGCTACAGCGCATTGTGAAGGTCTTTTTCGAAAATCATGCCAAGGACTAGAATCACCGTTTCTTGAACCATCGAATTACTTCAAAAACTGTGGTGAAAAAAAAACTCATTTGGGGAAAAGTCAAGCAAACACAACTGTAAGGAACACTTTATACGCCGGAGACAAAGAGTAATCTCTTCTTGTAAAGCACAGCAACAAAGCCTACTCAGAAAACACCTTCGTATTAGAATCGCAATTTATTCCAGTCATCGAAAGACTACTAGAACTCTAGCGAGGAACCTGTGCTTGACGAAGAAACTACGGAAAGACCAATGTATCATTTTTGATAGACTTGGTCCCTAAAGGCTTTAAAATATGAATTGACTACTAACTTTTTATTCGCATCAATGATGACAAAAGAATCGCACCACGAGTCGTGTGTACTCTAGGAACGATCTACAAAAAGTCTGTATCAAATTATCTCACCTTATTTTCACGTTCCATCCTCATTTCTTCCAATCCTCTATATTCACTGATGAATTTTTCAGCGACTTCTTCAAGTACACAAACTCCATCAATTCTGCAAGGATAAAAACCGTGATTATTTGCAGAGCTCAAGAATATTACATAGACCTACATGGGAAAATTTGAGCGCGACCTAAAATCCCATCCAACAATAGCTGGGACACATTCGAGTCCTCCCAAACGACGTGCTATGGATGGAAGTCCAGGAAGACGCAGGTGAACTGCTCCGATTGGGCACATAGATGGCTGATACATATACACATTCCCAAATTCATTGCGTGGTATGCGTCCCTGAAGCGACATAATTTTGATATAGACAACCATAAGAAAGAAAAATAACTGCACTATAGGTTTCACAGCTGCGAAGCCTTACATCGCAGAAAACGTAATAGCAGAACAAAAGCCTCGGTGGTATAATGCCAGTGCTTCCAATTTGGGTGATGCGGGTTCAACTCTCGCCAGAACTTTGAGCTTTACATACTACTCACTATTCTTCATTACACGATTTCATTATAAATTTAGAAGAAAAAGAAATTACGTGCACATAACGCTACGCTTTTCAAGTGAACCATGCTCCAGATGTACTGCTTTTTGCTCTGCCACATACTTATTCATCAGTATATGGTTTTGCGGGCACTGCTGGTTACCTTTAACATATGTATACACATATATATATACATGTATATCTACATATACATATATAATATATATGTATACACACAAGAGTTAAGGTCTAAGAAGGCCGTGAACGAGCAACTTTACAATATTTACGAAAAAAAAGACGTACATTGATGACTTTTGGTGGACGATATGGTTCAGTTTGCCAATACCCGAAGAGATCCAGATGTCGCTGCACGCGTTCTTCAGCTGGCACACGTATATTTGGTCGTGCTTTCACCACCTTATAAGGTTTTTTCTCCCTCCTGTCAACTCAAATTTTAGGCGAATAAAGATGAACATAAGAGAAGTTGTTACTGAATGATGCACCTTTATGTTTCTCGCCATTTTTATCCAATTGTTTGCGCTTTGAAGAATATACACAGTAGATCGCGAATAAACTTTGTGACCACAAACTTCACCCAAAGGTTTCTGATCCTCGGGCCTTGGATAGATGCCTTCAAACTTCAGTAGATCTTTCTCCAACACATATCTTCAAATAAAAACCACCGTACAGAGGGAAGAATAACAAAGTTCGGTAAGTAAAGATCCTAACAGAGAGTGCTATACGAGAATAACCACATATACTACATCGTACATCCCATGCCGCTACAGTCCTCAAATTCTAAAAAAATTGCACGTAACAAACAGATTTCCTAAAGCTACCATAAAAGACAATTTGGTTAGACCATTAGTCAGCCGCCAACGAAGCACGCAATAGGACTTTCTCACTTTGCGTTGACTTTGATATAGCTAGAAGCGAGGAAATAAAATATATCTTCCCATTAGACTGCTTTTTATGGAAGCCTGCCTTTGAAGCCACAAGCTCGATTGCCACTCAGTACAATGTCAGGTGATTCCATCGTCTGACTCGCGATGATTTACTGCACGGCGCCGATTCCCTTATAGAGGAGTACAGCCTTGAGGGATCGGTTGAACCGAGCGCGTTGCTACTGATGAGTTTCGGTAAGATGAAACAGGCGCCTGTATAGCACTTAGATCGTAATGACCCAAAACATCCTTGTCAAATATATCTTTGTTAGAATACTCGAGCCGATATGCTCACAGGGAATCACAGAGGCAAAGGCAATCGCCAACATGACGTACGAAACTACAAAGCTGTGCTGGAAAGCATCAAACAGAGGAGTATCAGTGATAGTTGACGAAGCAGAGTTCTTGGAGGGCATTTGCAACGATGATCCGGCCCGTCGTCTCGTCTCCCGAAAGACTCTTGACTCGCGTAATGAAAGGATTTTGTAGATCTTTGGAAGAACGAGAATTGTGTGAGAGCAAAGTCCACTGATGATAGTAGTTTGCTTTACGTTATCGATGAAGAGCCATCGCAGTGCAGTGTCAAATTCGCTTCAGACAAACAAATCCACTGTCCTGCAAGTGTTTCGAAATCTAACAATCACACTTCCTTTGTAACGCTTTTCGCTCGCCTCGCTCGTCTTATACCCGAGGGAAATTGACCCTTTCGAGACGCAGACCAAAACACCCAAGTATAAAAGCAGGAAACATCCCCCTGTCCTATCCCAAAGCAGCAGACGTAGGAACGTCTTAGCTCAGTTATCATGTTCAACGCCTTCAGGACCGTGGACCCACTGCATCTCCATCTCTAACTGGCAACTCTGAACGGTTTGCTCCACCTCCCCTCCACCTCTAACCCCAGAGTGCTGCGTTTAACCACGACACGCTGGAAGGCAGAGTTGCAAAGGAGATGGGGCAGACCGTCCAGAGTTGCCACATAGGATGATATAAAGGGTGTGGGTCACAGTTTCAAAAGGGTTAACGTGGGGTTTAAGGAATTAAGAAGAACAACGGAAGTCAACGTTTTGAAAGCGAAGTCGAAGAGACTGGGAGCACCCTGTATCACGCGAAGAAAGTAGGATTCCGTAGGTCCGATCTCCACCATCGATCAGTCAGTTCATCGAACACTGACTAATCAAAACAGGCTAAAATTCATCCAAACGACGAACAAACGATTAAGATCAACAACTGAACAACAACAAAAACCTCAAAAGGAACGACAACATATTACACTCAGAAGATCGAAGGAGAAATTTTGTAATTAGCCTAGACGTCCAACGAAAACAATGAAGATTATGTCACAGTCTGTAGGCGCCTCATGTACTTCTGAAGAAAAGAAGTGACAATGAGCTCAGTGAAGAATGAGGAAGTGATTTCATGATGCTAAAAGTCAAAAGTATAAAGAAACAAGTACGAATGATTAGACTCACCAACTTTCATCGAATAGATGCGATCTTTCACAAAGCACAAAAGTGATTCGGAAGCACAATCAATCGTAACTTACAATGGGTGATTTTTGAACTCCGCCATTGTGGTCGGCAACGATTTTTTCACGAGTCCCTCATGGAGTTCCAAATTTTCCTGTTCAGATAGGTATCGACTCGTTTGCATATTCTGTAATTTGACATGCGATGCATCATAGCGCTGTAAGACATCACGAACAAGAAAAAACAATAATGAAGCAAAAACTAGGAAAACCTACATTTTTCTTAACGCACTTAGATTCGGACCGCCTGCGACGAAGGTCAGCTCGCCAGAAATCCGACATATACCTTGCCGTTACTTCGTGTACATCTCCCTCTATAGAATAATCCATGCATGATATAGAAATATAGAAAATAATACATATAATTAGAGAAAATAACACAGGGAATATATATATGTATATACATATATATATATATATATTTGTACAGAAAATAGCATCTTTGTATATATATCCATTTATATAGAACATAATATAGAACACATACTTTTTTTTTTTACTCCACCACTCACAACCCTTAGAAGGCATAGTCTGCGAAGGAAGAATAAAATAATTGCCTACATAACGAAAAAGGAAATAAAACATTTGGATTGCGTAAACATGAAGCATACACGTCTGCGTGTAGGCTTTATCTACAGTTGACGATCTGCAGCTGATACGTTCTCCAATCACGTGTCTGTGTACATATGTATGGTTACCTGCACATATACATACATACACATATTTGCAGAAATGTATACACATGCCTGTACACATGTATGTATGCATGTATATATATAACATATGTATATACGTATACATATATATATACATACATATATATATATATATATTATGAGCGCATGTGGCGCAGTGGTTAGAGGTGCCCTGCGTCGCACACGAGGTCACTGGTCCGATTTCGCGGTCATGGCTCACCAAGCCATCCATCCCTCCGGGGTCGGTAAATTGGTACCAGACAGGTCTCAGACTTGTCTGGGAGGATAAGCAGCACTGACTCGGTTCAACGGGAGGCCACTGCGATCATTGTAAAGGCCAGATGTGCATTCAATCATCTCAAATGAAATTAAAATTGAAGTCGAATGCATGGCGCATCCCTCAGGGATTGATCAACGCCGAGAGCCTTATTCTTTATATATATATATATATATATATATCATATATATATACAAATATATATGAATATATATACATAAGTGCAAATTTCACCGCGACATGCAATTTCAGTTGAACGAACCGATATCAATTGCGAAGATGTGCAGAACAGGTTTTGTGATGTAATCCTCAATAATATTTGGATCATCAACAGTACCACTACGAGGATCGACGCCTACAACGACTGTTTTCTTGTGAATTCTTGTCGAGAAAAACAACGAAGATTTGTGTTAACCAAGATGAAAGAAAGTCTTACATATCCATCTGTTCTGCTTTTCGTCCCAGTATTCAACCCAATAATCACGAGCCATTCCATGGTACTCATTGGCTCTGGTGCTCTTCTTTTTAAAGCCAGCTCTACGCCTACGACCTCTTTTCCAGTGTTTAGTGCTGAAAGTTGATGCAGAAGAATTTCTCATTTTCGCGACCTCATTAGCGATTCTCTAAATAGCCTTCATTTTCAAACAATAAATATCAATGAACAAACTCGTGAAAAATAATGCTTTAATCATGGCAAACCTCATTCCAAGTTCGTGGAGTAGGCAAGGTGTTGACGCAAATACGCGCAGTGCATCCCATTGAAACGAATAAGGCAAAAAGGAGCTGAAGAAGAAACTCATGACTTTTTGATACAGACCTTTACAAAAATAATGTTACATATGGCTGCAAGAAAAAACAGGGTCAACGAACGATGGAAGCAGAAGAAAAGCGCGACTTGCTGCTTATCCAAAAGCCTCGGGGGTCCCTTTCGCGCCACCACTACATCCTCACCACCGTGCCTTTCTGTCCTGAGCATACCTGCACCTAACGGAGTGGATGTTCGACTGTACCACTTTCTCATATGGGTATTCCTTGATGCGGACCGAAAATGGTTTCCCTGTTTCGCCCATATACTCATCACCGCAGATCGTACAAGAAATGGGCATCAAAAAATTGGCAATAGAATATCTGGACTTTGCCTTTTTATCCGATATTTTTCGTGCATTTAAATTTCTGTATCTACTATCTTTAAGAGCAGCTTCTTACTATTATTTTGATATAAAACACTTAAACGTTTGTTTAATGGAGTTGTCTCGAGATCAAGAACGATTGTTGATGCTACACGAGCGTCACTGCGTGTCAAAGCAGCACTTGAATCCGAGATACTCATGTGGTAGCAACAATCGTTTTTGCTCTTGAGACAATTCCATCTAAAACAAATGTATAGGATTTATACATCAAAATATCCGCAAGCAGCTTCTCTAAACAATAGTAAAAACAGAACCTAGATTCATGAAAAGTAATCAGAAAAAATGAGAAAGTCCGAAGAATTTCTTGCCAACCTATCAGTTAGCGTTTGCAAATTGAAACAACAACAATGACGTCTTCACTGAAAAGGTGAAGAAAAGCAGTCCCTTTGTCAATTCAGAAGAAAGAAAGTCAATCGGAACTCTGACTCACAGCTGCTCGATCAGCATCTCTTTCAAACATCTTCTTTGCTACCATCTCTGAATATCGAGCCGCGGCGTCAAAGCGGCAAAGATCCGGCCGATATTTCATGGAAGTTTCAGAAGTCTCAAGCACAGGCATTCAAAAGAAGAATTGAAAGAAATACGTGATTTCCTACTCACCCTGAAAGTGACAGAAAACCATCTATTAATTCTTCGAGCGTTCTCAACGGTCATTTGTTCTCTAGCTAATTTTTGGTGAGCAGATGGCATCTTAAGTAATATATTTGAGAGAAAACATCAGAAAAAAAGACCAAAATATGATAAGATTGAAAAGACGCAATAATCCGCTGAAAATTAGGCTTCAAAAACACACCCTAGCTAACATCACGGATGGGATAAGATTTCGTTCCAGAATGACTTTTCTCAGATGAATGGAGATGGCCGAGGTGCGACTCTACATCACTGTTTACCAGTTCTTCTTCACTATGAACCTTAGAGAAACGAATAATTACCAGTTTTTTCCTAGATAATAAAATTTAAGTCACCTCGGAATCGTCTTGCCTAGCTCCATCGTGACCATCTTCGGTACGATCTGATGCAGAAGAAGACCTTGAAGAACGCATTCCATCTTGATTTTTTATTGAGTTACTCATTCGTTTGACAATCCGCTCACTATGATACTCTTCAGAATCTGAAAAAATTAACTACGAATGAATCTACGCTTGTTGGGTTATACGCAACACTTCCGATCCCATGCGAGAATTGAACTCGAGTTCCACCAAAACCACAGGCGCGCGCTACCAAAACACTATCAAAACCATCCCTTTGCCACTCTTCCTCCAATCAACGCGAGTTCAACACTCTCGCTTGGAGTTGGAAGTTTTGCACATCACTCTACATTCTTTAATGTATGATTGGAACATCTCATGAGTGCTGAAAAGCACTAAAATGTAGGATTCTCACAAACAAGAAGTACGAAATCACCTCCCATAACATTGAAGACTTAATGATGATATTGAAGACATTACAAAGCAGAAGCAAATAAAAATATGAGCAGATAAAACAAAACAAAATCTTATCTGTAAACACCTCACATAACTTTCTACTCAAACTACTCTGTTACATGAATGAACCAATCGCATTCTGACACAAAACTGGCATGAATCCCGCCAGATTTCCCTCGACATATGTACCAACTCAATCTCATAAATCAATCAATCGACGGGACTATGGTGGATGACTAAGAAGAATGAATAATCTCAAGGGTTTTAGCCGATGAACGATGCTTAGAGTTAAAGAAATTGATCGGAGCATATTCGATATAGTTATGAAAACACCGCTAAATGGTTACCGAAGTACCTTTAACTACTGAATCTCCTACATGTATGATGCTTATGTGTTTCTGGAGGATAGGATTCGACTCAGAAAACCAAGATATCCTTGCTGGGAACGACACCAGTAACTATGGACAGGAGATGCACCAACTGGGGGAAACGCACATCGTCAAAGACATGTAAGAATCCATCGGACACCATTTCAAGTGAGTAATCACAACTATACTACTGAAGAGCCACCTTCCTTCAAAAGCCACATTTCGCTAACAAAAAATAACCTAAAAACAAGTGTGGCACAGTGTACAGAGGTGCCCTGCCACACAGGCGGTTGCTAATGGTCGTTCTCGCTTCCAAGACTCCTTCATTCATTCGGGGTTGATGGACTGGAAGCAAACTTGTCTGGTAAGATAGCAGCACTAACTTGACACATCGATGAACCATCGCAAGCCATTGAAAAGGCCGGATGTTCCGTCAGTAACCTCAAACTATGCTTAATGAAGTCATATGCATGGCGAGCATGACGTATCCCTCAAAGGATGATTGACACTGAGAGTTTCAAAAAGCCTGAAAAAATGATATGGAGACAAGACGACCAAGACTAAGCTGCGCTCTTCTTGCTCCGAAAAGACTAATGGTCTTTGCTTAGCAGGAACTCTGGAAAAGCTGCATATACATAACTGATTATGGTTCTAGAATCTGCTGAAGTGGAATGGATACATAGTGCCCATATCCTTTACTGATCCACGATATGAATATATGAATAGTCAGTCATTCGATAACTTATCGTAAGGAGACCAAGATAGACGAAGTTCGACCAGAAGAGCCATTCTCCACACTTTGAGTTGCGGAAGACCCTGTTAAAGACAAGTTTGCTGAGTAGTAATTGAACTAGCAATTAATGTAACAATAAATTCGTGGTGAAGTCCAAACAACGGGCTATTCAACCCCAAAGCAAAAAGTAACTCTCTTGTCAGTGACTGAAGTGCACTAAGGCCTCTCCAGAAAATGAGAAACTATTATGATCAGCACTTTTCAATCTATTGAATAACTACAAAAAAACTGATAAAATCAATACGAATTTGTATAACAGTTGAAAACATGTTTCTTTTCGCAACAGTGCGTTTTTCACTTCAGAACATAAGGGAAAAACACAACAAATAAAAGCGAAAAATAAAAAAACATAAGGAAATCTACAGGACCTGTGGTTCTGACTAGAGAAAAGAGCCCCTTATAGGAGGCTCCTGAGTGATATTATGCTATCTGGTAGATATAATGCCTATTTACATCCTAAATTTACCAAAAATACCCACATTTCGATTGAAGAAGGAGAGAGTGGGAGAGGAGGAAAGGAAGGTGGAAAGTTATCATCTATTACCCCGAAACGCAGCGGTGTGCGGAACTCAGAGGGTTGATAAGGGAACAAATCTACTGACACCAAAAGCAGAAATAAAGAAAGCTTATAATCATAGAGATGAAGAATCCGCAAAGAACCAAGCAGAGAAGCCTGTCCCAACTAGACATCTCTCTGCAATCAAATTGGCTTCTGAGACCACTTAGCTGGCCATGGCTAACATTCAAAGACGATGGACATATCGGTTTCATAAAAGACATATACGCCTGATAGCAAACCTTGTAGTGACTGATTACTAGCACGTCTCTTCAACTTCCCTGAGGGAGGAGTGAAAGTCCTTGTGGTGTCCTGAACAAAACCTTATAGTAGAAAAAGGTCCTATTGGGTTATGAGGGACAAATGAAATCTCATTCGTTCGACAGGAAGTTTTATAGGAGTGTTTCCATTCGAAAGCTGAGACTTCAGGCTACAGCCTCACGTTGTCGGTTTTTGAGGAAGTATTTTTTTTAACACTGCTGCAGAAGGAAAATTTTTCGTTGTTATAGCCTGAACTCTCAGCTTTCGAATGGCTATTAACACTCCTGTTAAGAAATTCTGTCAACAAAACGAGGTCGGTTTTTTCGTTTGTCCTCTCATGACCGAATAGAATCTATGAGTCCATGGAAACAAGGAAATAAAGCGAAAATTCGTATAAAAATAGAAACGGTAACAAAACAATTGACTGACTTCTCTACTAATGCTTCCATAATCTTCCGATCTGTCTTCTCCTACGTCTTCCTTGACCTGCGCATGTGAACAATCGCGTTTAGCTTCGTAAGGCTTCACTGCCTCTTTTGACTTCGCAGTAGAATCTGAAGCCTTACCTATTTTGATCTTCTCTTCACGTCTTAACACATCTTTCGCATTTTCTGATTCGTCCCTGATCTTCATTCCAGCTGGTACAGGGCTCTTCCGTGGCCCCTTTCCTATTTTTGGTCCAGAAACGAGTGAGCTAGGATCTTCCCTTCTATCGTCCTTTGATCTTCTCTTGGCTTTAGCACGTCGTGGAGATCCGTTGGACTTCACGCCTTTCTCTATCGCTGTTGAAAGCGGAATTTTTCGGGAATTACTGCGTATGGCAACCATTCCTGAATTCAGTTTTCCCGACATAGTTGATGGCAAGAAACACAGAGATAAATATCACTGCGGAAGAAAACCGGGGGGAACGAAAGATCACTTTTAATAATCCTTTATTTTGAAAATTCACAGGACACATGATATAAAAGGCACACGGAAATCGAAGCGAAAACCTTCAGCACATTCCGGACCGCACGAACACTGTAGTGTCCACACCTGAACACTCGAAACTTTGCCCATCTAAAGCTGCCTTTTTCCCGCTCTATAGTCTCTTCGTTTTCTCTTTTTTTCTCTCGTCAAGTAAAAAGCGACTGCCACAGGAAACGAATTCATCGCGCCGTCTTCCACATTTCACGAAAGTACCGAAATCAGTGCATATAGATATTGCACTCCACTGACACGATCCTTCGAGACGGTCCGTAATGTGCTAGAAGACATGGTTGTAACTTGCAAAACTAACAGAGAAAGAGACCGTAAAAGGTATTACAAGACGGAAATTGTGCAACACCTTATCGTTGAACCTGACTAGAATAGTATAGTCTAGAAATGAGATCAATCCAGTGAAAAAGGATCGATTAAGGATTGAGAAGAACGCTAGAAATCGTGTAAGGAAGTATGTAGAAGAAACTCACAGTGCATTGATTTCTACAAATTGGGGGTCGAAGCAAACCTGAGAACTATCCGAAAATGACACTTTTTTAAACCAACAAACAACAAACTATAAGACAGGGCCTCACTTATATTGGTGCCTCATATCCACAATTGTGGTACTATGTCCGGCAGAGTATTTTACATGCTCTGCTTCTAGAAATAGCTTCTCAGCGTCCGGATGCAGATGAAAACCGCTCTTCGTGCAACTCTCGACCACACTCATGCCATACGGTGACAGCACGAACGTACCGACTCTGAAGAGGTCATGATGTTTAAGCGATAACTGACATCAACGCATTCCCAAAATTGACTATCATTGCCCCCCGCATTCATATCCCTTTGAGGACAGCAGCTGATCGATCGCACAGCGCAACTCGCAAGAGGCGAATAATTTTCGTTATTCAACTTCTTTCTCCTCCATTTGGAAAGTAAAATCTTAGATTTTTGAGTCCTTGATACCCCATGTTTTACTCTACATGGTTATATGTTTTCGTGCATATATAACCTTTTTCTACGATGAAAACTTTGGGGCGCAAAGTATGATATTCTTTTCGCTCTACCGTGAGAATCTTTCAAGAAAACAATAACAGCATGCATCAAAAAGCTCGATATTTGACCTATCGAATGATCAATGAAATCTTGTATATAGATAAAAGCTCCAGCAGGGCAGATGGAGCAGACTGAGTGCAAAAGTAATTTTATTTTCGCTGCTACAACGTAATAAAAAAGCTTTTTACGAAAATCAAATAAAAGTTGAAATCGTAGAGATTTAAGCTTTCGAACGATTATTAAATGTCTAAGAGAAAAGTTCTGTTCAGCGAGAAAGTCCTTCAAACGATCGTGTACCTCAGCAGGTACACTTGTCCCTTAGGGGTCAATAAACAGACTTCTCTGTTATAAACTAAATAACGATGTTGTTATGACACAATATATTCTGACAGCTGACATTATGGCGGATTTCGCCCTTTTCAGAGCTGGAAATATAAGGTCGTTTACAGCCTAGTCATCCCGATCAGCTAAGCTGAAGTGACGTTGGCGTTGGGCTGACTGAACTGTTGACAATTATGATCTCTTCAGACTCCAAAGAAGGCAAAATCCGCCAATATGTCACCTGAGTAGATAAAAATTTTTGCAGCAACACAGTGTTCCAGCCTATCAAGAAAAACAACGACATCAATTCGTTCAAGACATTTCTCCTAGGCTCTTCGCTTAATCCTTTGGTTACCATTGACTCAATTCTCTGTTCGTCTAACTGGCACGGCTAGACTGCCCCACCCCGTCTAAGACTCAAACCCCAGCGTGGCAATGCTTTGAATGTACTGTTGTATTATTTCGATTGCATTATTGTTATTATTTTCCTATGTTGTTTGGCAAATATAACATGCTCTTACATGTAGGAAAATAACAACAATGATATAACTGAAATGATACAATAATACATTCTACGCGTTCCCACGCTGGGGGTTAGAATCTCAGACGTCACGCTGGGGGTTAGAGTCTTAGACGGGGTGGAGGAAACAGTCCAGCCGTGCTAGTTAGACACACTGAGGGATGGGTCAAAGGAAGCCAAAAGGTTAGGTTACACGGGATTGGTAAACAAAATTATGACATTATTCAGATCTGGAATGTAATTAAACTACCACTATATACCCAAAAAAAGTATCTGAGGCGCAATGTAAAACGCTTTGCCTGCAGATCTTTTCCTTTCACTAAGTAACTCACCTGTGAATGAAACATCACCAACAGAAAACGTAAGTAAAACTCTTTACTGTAACGTAAAGTACGAAGATAAACTCAAAGAAGTCCAGCCAAGCGACCGGACTGCCAGGTACACGACCAGTAGGCCTTTTTGACTTCATAAAGCTTTTGCTCAACACACTTTTGATGATTAATCGAAAGTTTGAATCTCAGTAATTCCAACAATATGTTTTCTAAATCAGCCATCCCATTGCGCTTTAGCAGCGAAAACAGGATTACATTTCACACTCAGTGCGAGATATACTCGGCCACGCTAGTGGACGATTTTCAAACACTCTCAGAAGTCAATAATGTGGAGTGCTGTGCAAAAACATTTGTGTCAGCCGGGATTCGAACCCAGCATACGCTCCAGGAAAAGTGAAATCTCGCTTCGAATCCCGGCTGACGCAAATGTTTCTGCACAGCACTCCACATTATTGGGTATATTACAAGATCATATCATCGCAAGTGGCGGTCAGATAAAAACAAGTCTTAGTCTTAGAAGTCATTCACTATGTCAAAGCTCCATGATTCTGAATCAGTTTATGTTCTATAGAGGCATTTATATGACGCAGTAAGAGCGAAAAAATATCACATTTAATCCTCAATATCTTCTTCGTACATAAACTTATATGAGCGATTGCCTATAGAAAATCGCTGTGACTGCATGTTACACGGCGATGAATAAAAACTGAATCCTTCCGCTGGATAAAAGTTTTCATAGGAGTGTTGACAATCATTCGAAAGGTCAACTCTCTGGCTACAACTACACGTGGCTGGTTTTCGAAAACACCTTTTTATAACGCTGTATAATCCAAAATGAAATTGCTTCACACCCTCCACGTGCTTTCATCGTTCCCATGCGTATATTTCGTTGGAAGCAGAAAAAGCATATGGATACGTAGAGAAAATTCCGTAGTATCTGAGTGAATCGTTTTATCTGTTTTTTTTTTCGAAACGGAGAAGAAATTCCAACTGAAAACAAGTTGATGTGAAGCTCGATCTTATTTTCCGTAATACACTGCAGTGAAACGGTCTTTCCCAGAAAACAAGGGCAGTGTTGAGATCACTGGAACCCACGCTATTGAAAAATTATTAATGCTCTAAAGAAACAGCTCTCCCCAGAAAGTTAAAAGCACAAATCTTTTCTTTTCCCTACGGCGCCATGAGAAGAGCTTTTGCAAGAATCACACATATTTTTGAGTTCTTCGAGACTTGTGTTATCGAAAGAGTACTAGGATTCTATGGAAGGAGTTTTGCTCAGCGAAATATAAGCAAAATGAGGAAAGAACGCGTGGTCGCGTGAGAAATAATATTACACTGGTTTTTACAATATTATAAAGGTTTTTTTGGAAACCGGCCACGTAGGGTTGTACCGAGAGATTTAAGCTTTCGAATGATTACTAACACTCCTATAAAACCCTGCCCATGGAATGAGGTCAAATATTACTTGTGTAACATATAAGTACCAAATCGCTAGTATCAAAGTTACACCAAAAACCTTGTTTTTTTTTTTCAAAAAAAGAGAGAAAAACTCTAAATACGTGAGAGATGGCGCACCGCTGGCGGTGCGCTCTTGCGCGATTAATTAATTGCCGTCCCCAGCTGATTAATATTCAATGGAACAAATGCTTGCTATTTACTACGAAAGCTTTAGATTAACATGACTTTGTAGGAAGAAATCATGCATTCTACACATACATTCATGAATTCCTTACAGCTAAGAATTTAAAGATCAAATAATATTCGTTTTCATTTAACCGCTTTTAGCGGTGGTATGATGTTTCAAATATTTACCCATTGATGTAGAGCAATTTGCAAAACTTTCGCGCCAGGCGTGACTAGAACCCGCACCTCATTCTTTCCGGGAATGCGTGCTCTATCCGTTACACTACTGACGCCCATTTTACACGTCGCTCTTTTCTACGTTTCAGCGCACCTATCTGCCAGCCGCCAGCCGTCAACGGCCTGGCCCGGGTAGTCGATCTCGACATTGAACCCAGTCACGCTGACAAATATTGGGTATTAAGGATCAAATGATATTCGTTTTTATTTTTAACTTGCTAATTGTGTTTCAGACTTCTTGAAAAAACATACTGATTCTGTGACGGAGCACAGACGATGGCTATTGCTTCACTGAGCATTATTTGATAGGCACAATGTGTGTGAAGATCAACGGACGACAGAAAAGCCGTTTGCGAAGGATGAGTGTGAATCCAACCCAACGTGATAAGATCATGCTTGTCCTGATAGGCAAATATCTGTAAGAAAAAGATAAGTAAACCACTTCGATCAAACCGACAAACACCCTTCTCGTTTGCAACGCACCTCTTCTTCTCCCTCAGCAAAACAACCATCAGATGCTCCGGTTTGTTTTGGGATAATCACGTGGGAAATAAGTAATTCGCAACCTATCTGAAGATACAATATGTGTGCAAGTCCATAGCACAAAGAGAACGACTCACTATTATTCCACACAAGGTTCCACATGTCTCTACATTTCTCATTGTATTGTCCTCGGCACAAATCAAGAATCTGCAAAGGCGAAGGAGTAAGACTAGACTTCGAAAGAGCAAGAAATTTCGTATAGTACACTTACTTCTTGATCAGATCGTCAGGAACCAGAACGACTCGATTGCCGATGGCAGCACACGTAGAATGAAAGAGATTATTGGGCTTATCACTGCGATCTACAGGAGGAGCAGAGGGTGTTTCACGATGCTTTGAGGGAACACTTGTGATATCTGAGGAACTAGAAGGCACGTTGAGTCCAGGAAACGATATGCCACTTGTGTTAATTCCGGGATCACTGAAAATCTCGTGTAGAATTAAAGCAAAGTGCATATAGATCGTCTCTATCAAACCACTTCGTTCCATACGAACCTTTTTGTCAACGTATACGGTAATTATATCTCTCCAAATCACTTTCTGAGACTACCAGAATCCCATTTTAGAGCTTTCTCAATTCCCAAACATGGAGTAGATAGAAAATTTCGAGAATTGGTTTTCTTTGTCAAAAACGGTTATTGGCTACCGAATCAATGCTGATTTCGATGAGATTCCGGTTGAGACAAAAAGGTCGACGTTTTGTGAACAAATTTGATCTAGTGTTTGAGGTGGTCGATCAATCAAAAAACTGAGAACTACTTCTATAAATCGTCTATAGTTCTACAGAAAGATGGGTATGGCTGAGATCAAATCTACTGAGGCTTATTTACCTCTTGATCAACAGACGAACACCTAAGCTCTTAGTTAGCCCAGGAATCATTAAGCCGCCTAGATTATACTCCTCTGCTTCATTCACTAATAGTTTTCAAAAGCTAACAGAGAACTTTTCTTTCGTTGATAATTTTTCTCTCCGGCAGCTAATTTCAACCAGTACAAAAACGGATTTCAACCTACACTATATGAAGTGCATCACTGTCATCTGACGGAACAGAAGTACTCGACCTATTGGACTTTCGATCAACGCTGGCATTTGCCGACTCCTCAAAATAAATGGTTTCCCTTAGGTAGCAGAACGTCAGTTATGTCTTAAAACTGGGTCTACTTGAAAAAGGTCTCTAAAGGAAAAAAGGATGGCCTACATGTCCCTGCTGGGGGCGCATGGATTTCCTGACTTCTGCTGCTTCTTCTTCAAACTTCAGCCGCAATGAGTGCTTAATATTTTCAGCCTGAATATGAAACATGATTTTCACACTAAAACACTCGAAATTTTATGGCCTTAAAAATTGAAAAAAGTTTTGCAAAAAAAATTTACACGTTCTATTGCAGGCTTCAGTAAAGAGAGAACAGTTCGTTTCTCCTCTCCATCGAACTGACTGAACTGGTTATGTTTCGGTAGCTCTTCTAAGGTGAAACTAAACGATACACAACAGTTATGAGACCCAAGTTCCGTTAAGGCATCAATTATCATCTAGTCCAAAGATTTAATCCTTAGCAACTTGTCTTCTACATGACTAACCCGTCGTTCTACAACTCATTATGTATTCAAGACAACTGAGTCGTATGCAAAACTTTAAGCCTCAGGCGAGATTGAACTCGCGTTTCACCCAAACGGGCGCACACGCTACACTACAGCTCCTAGGTGACCACTATGCTACCCGTCTTTCTTCGATTCGGAGACAGACATTTTCAACCTTCCAGAACAAAGAGTAACAAGTTCGAGGGAAAGCACTGAAAAGAAATGACGGATAGATAGAATAAACACACCTGCAAAAACGTATAAGCAATATTAGAGCTCTTTCCAAGTCCTGATTATTCATGTACGATAGTGCCATTCGATGAGCCTCTATCATACTCCTGTAGTATCTGAAATAGTCACTGGTAATATGTTAGATCTCACAAAAGGCTTCTCACTCCGTCTTTATCCTCTTAAGGACCATATGGTACGTTTCGTACCATGCCGCGCGACGGCAAATCTCACTCAGCTACTGTAACGGCGGCGTTGCGTTCCGTGAGAAAGCATGCGTAAGCAGCCAGACATGCAGATGCTGCATGCCTGAGACTAACGAGCAAGCGACGGCAGGACGCCGCCCGCCTACCAACGGTAGTCCTCAAAGGGTTATAATACATCTGCAGAGAATGGATAAAGACTAATCTCTCACAATAGATTAATCCTTGAGAAAACGCCTCGTTCGCCTTCATCTAGCATCGTTCAAGGTGCTCGAGGGCATACCTGCCCGCAGCGACCTACTGATAAATCAAGCCAGTGCTGCTATTCCTCCTCAGACTAGTCTGGTAGCAATTCACCAGAGCACGCGTGCGTCACAGAGCACTTCTAACCACTGCGCCACACGCATCCTTTTCAAATCAGAAACATCTCTTACTTTATATCATAACATTCGTTTCATTGTTTTCTTAAGACCACAGCTCAAAATTCAATATGCCTTGCAATCATTTTTGAGCCACGCATGTCAGTCCGCCCTCATTGACAGACCACTGACAATTGAATATCCTAGCCACGAGCAATCGGGTGTACAACACTCTGTGTTTGGTGAGTCTTTCACTGGACACAGAGTGTAAAACGTTCGTCGTCGCTAACTCTTAGTGTGGGGACTGGAGCACCCACAGAGATTAGCAAAAGACGAGAAGGGGTAACTGCCCGATTGACGAGATCGCAAGATCGAAACACGTGTATCGGGCTCTATAAGTCAGCCCTCATTGACAGGACACTTACATGCGTGGCTCAAAAATGATTGCAAGGCATATCTCTTACTTTAGTTGTTCATACGCAGAAACAGAACCGATACACTTACCTCACTATCGGGATTGTGTTGCTGATTTTTTGCGGTTTTGCCATGGCCAGCAACTTTGCCATACGTTCCGAAGCATTAGCCTTACTCTGACTTCTTGTTTGTATCCGGTCTTCCATGCTGACTTCCCCTGCAGTCAATATGCACAAGAAATCTGATCTAAACGCTATTCTTCCAGATGGTTGGAAACGATCTCAGCTGAATCGACAGCTTTCCGATAGAAACGCTTGAGATGCGAAAGAAAAGCACGAAACGGGAAGAACGTCCATCGCCTCGATCGATACGTACTACTAAGAAAATCAGACAAAAACCGAATGATCTCGAAGAACAAATTTTCTCTGAACTCAGAATTACCAATCACTAATGGCTCCTTTTGTAACTTAGCTAATATTATGAGGTGATAACAGAAAAACTCATAGGGCTGATACTCGACGTCTTCTTCTTCATCCTCTTCAAATCAACAGGTTTTAAAAGGAAGATTACGTCAGAACATTGGCCAAATAAGTCCTCCTCAATCTCGTGATATCACCCGAATTACTAGAAGAGATTCTCTTTCTCAGATAAAACTTCAGTAGCACAATATAGGAAACCATTGGCTTGTAAAAATAACAGAAAATAACCCTTTCTTTAACCCTTTGGACCGTCTGCCCACCTCCTACGCATCTCTAACTCCCAGTGTGGAAACGCATTAATATTATTATCGTATTATTGCAACTGTATTATTGTTGTTGCTTCCTTAAGTCATGTTATATATGAATATATTATGTTGTTATGAGTAGGAAAACAACATCAATGATCAACCGAAAAAATACAATGATACATCGAATGCGCTCCCACGCTAGGGGTTAGGGACGTAGATGAAGTAGGGCAGAGCGCCCAGCGTTGCCACGCTGATGGCCAGAGACGCAGAGGACGCGGGGTCCACGGTCCCATAAGTGCCCAAGCTTGATATTTCGGAGTATCAACAATCATGAAGTATCCTTAGCTTACAGCAAAGCTTTTCCAACTGAAATCTTTGTAAAAAAAACAAAAACTTTATTCAAAAGAGGCATTATAAATTATAGATACGACGAGTCAGCCCCAGGCATTTGTTGTGCTGTAATGCATAACTAAATGGTCGTCGCTGCCATCACCTCTAACCGCATAACAATCACGAAGAGAACCGAAAGTATGGTCAGGAGACGGGGCAAAGGTTTGCGAGATATAAACATGGAGGCTCTGATCGTTAGATAGATTGATCATTTTCTTGATAACTTGAGTGAACCAAGCAACTGTCCGAGTGGCGTCAACACTGAACTTCTTCTGTTTCAATATCGGAGCATCGCCGACGGCACGTAGTAGAATAGTAACCTTCTCATCGGACATTGTTTCTGAAGCTGAAACCAAGGAAACAGCCACACTACAGATGATAAGAATTGAGAACAAAACAAAATATTGAGATTACAAAATAGTAAATCCAAGAGAGCTCCCAATTCCACCCGGAAAGCCAAGCTACAAGTAAATAGTACCAGGTACGGCCGCCGTCTTGGTAGCCACAAGTCGTAAGGTGGTAATCTCCTCTGATCCACAAGGGCCGGGGACAGCTCTAATGTGGTGACGACCTGAGGAAGCTCCGGTTAGGCTCGCCACGGGGCCCCAGGGAACAAGCACATTTTCATGTTCTAGGACCCGAATATCTCGTAAAGACGGACCGTCCCAGTATCCAATTAAGCCAAGATCCATAGAAGGTCACTCAGTGCTGGCAGGAACGAGAATCCGGTGAGCATAGGACGGTACTTGTATGTTAAATGAATGTTTGACCTCGTTCGCTTAACAAGAATTTTCCGTAAGAGTATTGGCAATCATTTGAAAGCTTAAATCTCTGGCTAGAGCAGTGCGCGCCCGGTCATCAAAAAAAACCTTTCTATAACGCTGTAGCGTTCAAAATAGAATATGTTTCGCACCCTCCGCGCGCTTTCATTCTTCTCACGCGTATAATTCACTGGAAGTATGAAGAGCATACGAACGTGTAGAGAAAATCTCGTAGTATCTGAATCGATCGCTTTACAGGGGAGTTACTTTCAAAGCAGAGAAGAAATTTCCAATTGAATACAAACTGCATCACACATATCTAAGGCGTCAGGGCATCGATCAATTCAATCGCAAATGGGTTTTACCGGTAAAGAAGCCCACCCAATACGTGGAACTCGATCTTATTTGCCCTGGTAAACGAACAGAAACGGTATTCCCCGGAAAATAAGCACAGCGTTAGGATAAGTGAAACTTACGCTATCAAATGATGCTGACAGTCTAGAAAAAGAGCCCTGCCCGGCGGCCAGGTGTAAAGCCAAATGTTTTCTTTCTCCTACAGCGTTAAAAAAGAGCTTCTCCAAGAAGCAAATGCATTTTTTAGTTCGTCGAGACTTGTGCTATCGAAGGAGTACTAGCACTTTAGGAAAGTCTTGTCCAGCGAGATATGAGCTAGATAGGAAGAAAAAAAAATGCGTTGTTGTGTGAAATACAATTTCATTCTGGATTTTAGAGCGTTATAAGAGGGCATTTTGGAAAACCGGCTGCGTACGGCTTTAAACAGAAATCTAAATTTTCGAACGATTATTAACACTCTCATGGAAGACCGTTTCTGTTCAGTATACAAGGGCAAATAAGATCGAGTTTCACATACTTGGTGAGCTTCTTTAACCGGTAGAACCCATTTGCGATTGATCGATGCCGTGACGCATTAGACATGTGTGATGCAATTTCTTTTCAACTGGAGATTTCTTCTGTGCTTTGAGAGACTCCTGTAAAATGATCGATTCAGATACTACGAGATTTTCTCTGCACGTTCGTATGCTCTTCGTACTTCTAGTGAATTATACGCGTGAGAAGAATGGAAGCGCGCGGAGCGTGCGAAACATATTTTATTGCGAATGCTACAGCGTTATAGAAAGTTTTTTTTTGAACCGGCCACGCAATGCTGTACCCAGAAATTTAAGCTTTCAAATGATCACTAGCACTCTTGCGAAAAATTCTTGTTAAGCGAATGAGATCGAACTTCATTTATCGCCGTCTAACATACAAGTACCGTTCTATGCACACACCAGATTCTACGTTCCTGCCAACACTGACTGGCTTTCTATTGATCTTGGCTTACTTGGATACTGAGACAGACTTCACGAAATGTTCGGATACCAGGAAATGAAATTGTGCTAGTTTAGCTATTTTGTTCCCTGGGGCCCCGAGGTAAGCCTAACCGGAGCTTCCTCAGGTCGTCACCACATTAGAGCAGTCGGCGGCCCTTGTCGATCGAAGAAGTACCACCTTACGACTAGTGGCTAGCGAGGCCTAGGGAATTAGGTCAAATATTCATTTCTCGCCGTCTATATCGTCATATAAGTACCCATGGCATTCACTTTTATTTCTTCTAACTTTAAAACATACCTTAGAAAAATAGCAGTTTTCCGGCACAGTAGGTGAGTGTTACGAAAGACAGCAGTGACACAAGAGCGACGATTGCGAAACACTTTCGTTCCCACGGTTCAAGCACATAGACTCCAGTCACGAGGCAAAACTGGAGATAAAGCCAGTCCAGTCCATACACCTGAAAATGTCTCCTAACACATACCATTATATACATCTCAGAGAAATCAATGCTATACAAAACCTCAAAAACCCCAAGAGGAAGTTGAACCCGTATTACACCGATTCCGAAACCGTATGTTACCACTACACCACCAAAGCCACACTCCACTACCACTCCTTCGTCGATACGAGGTGTAAAGCGGTGCCCTCGGTGGTGTAGTGGCAGCACACATTCCCCGGTTTCAATGCATCACGGGTTCAACTCCCGCTCGGGGTCAAATGGTTGCTATCACTCAACAGTTCTACATCTATAAATGGAATATCATAACAGTGCTCAAAAACAGTAAGATGAAAAAAAAATCCGCATATATCTGACAGGACGTCTTAAGCTTTGTATGGACTCTGGCATGGCATCTCCATGGTATGGCTAGTCGTACGTTTCGGCTTTCTAGCAAGCCTCATCAGTAGCACATGCCACTCGGCTACTCGCTTCTGCTATAGAGAATCGTCGCCGAACAAGCTACACTCTGCGTCAGGTGAAAAGACCACGTCACGTGATGTTATTTCAGAGTGATTGATTGTCGACTGTACATGCACGGCCTACGGCTGGTACGCCAGTATACACATACATAACTTCAATCGACTATTTGAGGACTCGCTTAAATAATTCGATATAGTTTGACAGAGCATTTCAGTTCTTCCATGAGGTTTGATAAGGGCACGTCCCTATAGTGGTATACATGAATTTCGGCGCATTCTCGCACGCCTCATCACTACCACAAGCCCTATGGCTCGCCTCTGCTAATATTAACAATCGACGCCGAAGAAGTATCACTCCATGTCAAGTGAAATAATCACCTGATGTTGCATTCTTTCAGAGTGATCGATTGTGGTCGATTGCACGGCTTAGGGCTGTTAGCGCCAATATATATACACCATACCTGTACCAAGTGATTACCTATTTTCTCAAAGAGATGGAACACCCACCATTCGACTACTTTAGATCTCGCTAAAATTAGAAACATTTTAAGCGAGGACTCAGACTGCTCGATTAGAAGGTATAATTGTATGCTCCGTAGCAGGCGTAAGCCATCGACAATCAATCACTGTAAAAAAGCTGAGGTGAACCGTAGGGCATGCGGTGTCGATGAGACGTGCGAACATACGCTGAAACGTACTCATACGATTAGAGATGCCTTTAGCAAACCTCATAAAAGGCCTCAAACATCCCAGCAGGCGATGTTCAAATATGAACGAAATAAACAGCAATAAGTAACCAGTTAAATAAAATAGAATATTAATGAACAAATAAATGATATACCCAGTGTTATAGAGTGATGTGCAAAACTTAAGCGCCAGGCGGGACTAGAACCCGCACCTCACTCTTTCCGGGAAAGGCGTGCTCTATCCGTTACACTACTGACGCCCATTTTGCGTATTGCTCTTTCTACGCTAAAGCGTCAGTAGTGTAACGGATAAAGCACGCCTTTCCCGGAAAGAGTGAGGTGTGGGTTCTAGTCCCGCCTTGCGTTAAAGTTTTGCACATCACTCTATAACATTGGGTATACATGTATAACATCATACCATCGCAAAAAAGCGGTTAAGATAAAAAACTATCGTTTGATCTAAAATAAATAATAATAATCAATCGAAAATCATTTTGACCGCCGATTGCGGAGTTATGATGTTTAAAGAAACCCAATGATGTAGAGTGGTGTGCATTAACGTTTGCGTCAGCCGGGATTTGAACTCAGTCCTTACTCTTTTCGGGAGCATGTGCTAAAGCTTTGCACCACCGACGATAACCCGGTTGGCTGTTGACAGATATAGCCTTGTAGCGTAGAAAGAGTGGAGTGCAAAACAAGCGTCGGTGGTGCAACGGTTTAGCACATGTTCCCGGAAAGAGTAGATCTGGGTTCGAATCCCAGCTGACGCAAACGTTTTTGCACACCACTCCACATTATAGGGTTTATCTTAATGATAATAAATATTACAGATTAGAAGTTAAACTTTCAGGTTAGCAGGAATTTAAGGAGATCAAACCGCTATTTTCAGAGCCTTCTCCACTCTCACTTGACTCTTCGAAATCTCTTTGAGATTTTCGAAATTTACTAGGGGAAAACGAACCCACAGAAAACCCCGGAAACGCTAAAAGCGCTGAAACCAAGCAGATAAGTTCTAAAACAGACCGACTCGACTTCTCTTGGCTGAGTGAGAGAGTTTCTCATAACCGCATCTAGGGTCAGATCCAAGTAGGGTTTGAGCAAGTGAGATACCTGGATGCTGGGACCGACCGACACGTGACGACAAATGATGGACAAACGACAACGACGAGTGCTCCATGGCAAATGTGGCTCCGAGCCAGGCAATAGGCAATGGAGCGCTTTTACTGCACGCTCAGGCAAAGGCGACGTGGGCAAAGACGCTGGGTTCGTTCCCACGCGGCTCTCGTTTTCCTTTCTTTCTTATCGTCTCGGTGTTCTTCTTCTTTTCAGCAGTTTTTTTTTCCGAGAGGAGTTTTTGAAGCTTTGGCGGCTAGTTCGAAAGCATAATACTACCTAACTCGATGTCAACATCGATCATTTCCGTGTAGTGATGACGTTACCACTCCGAGCGGTGACGTCACCGCTTGGAGTGGTGACGTCATCCACAAAGTTTCGTTCTCCGGCCCTCGTGGAGGGTTGTGGTCCCAGCAGGTACGAGAGCACGCTAGGCTCAGGCTTAGGCTAAGGCTTGGGCTTAGGCTTAGGATTAGGCTTGGGCTTGGACTTGGGCTTAGACTTGGGCTTGGGTTTAAGCTTGTGCTTAGGCATAGGCTTGGGCTTAGGCTTAGGCTTGGGCTTGGGCTTAGATTTGGGCTTAGACTTCGGCTTGGGCTTAGACTTGGGCTTGGGCTTAAGCTTGTGCTCAGGCTTAGGCTTCGGCTTGGGCTTAAGAATTAGTGAGACCGCAGTTCTCCACGGACTTCCTTTTTTCTCTGAAATCATGAAAAATCCACCAAAACAACGCTATACTCCTGATCGTAACACCCGGATTTACCCGCTGAACCTCTTCTCTCTTAGAATTCACGATGGTAGACCTGCTACCGATTGTTATTGTTCCCTTGTTGGGACCCAAATGACGAAGGTCCCCTCATCGTAGTAGTTGATCTAATTTGACCCAGATAACGAAGGTCTCTAGCAACTAGTTCAGATCATCAGACTAGCCAATTTTGCATTTGATAAGGGCGAAATTTTGAATTGTGGATATGAACTGGTTTCAGATTAAGTCAGGTTTTGAAACAGAGTTCTTCTATCTCACTCGCTTTCTGCGGTTTTATGATGTTATAGATACACCCAGTGATGTTGAGAACCCCTAGAAAGAGGGGTGGCAAGGCACCTATGTTGTGGTGCAACGGGTTAGAGTACGCGCCCACGGACGGCTAGGATGAATTGCGGGTTCGAGTCCCGTCTGACACCAAAGCTTTACATATCATTCAGCATTATTGGGTGGTTGTTTCTAGCGGTCAAGCTGAAACATTTCATTTTGCTCTAAGTAGTGAGAGTTTCCCAGGGGAAATTTGACCTCAGCGATCAATACTAGGCAGTTTTGATGTTTTTTAGTTCTTTCTGATTATAAGGGAACGAACGAAAAGCCGAATTCATTTGCTGAAGAAGAAGTTTCATGGGAGTTCCAATGGAGATAGAGTGTAAAACTTTCGTCGTCGCTAACTCCTAGTGAGGGGATTGGAGTACCCACACAGGACTGGCAAAAGACGAGAAAGGATAACTGCCCGACTGGCGAGATCGTAAGATCGAAACACGTGTATCGGGCTCTATAAGTCAGCCCTCTTTGACAGACCACTGACATGCCTGGCTCAAAAATGGATTACCAGGCATATTGAAATTTGAGTTGTGGTCTTAAAAAAAACTTGAATCGAAAGATATCTTATGGGAGGTTTAGTAATCATTCGAAAGCTTAGATTTCTGGCTACAGCCCCACATGGTCAGTTTTTCAAAAACGCACTTTTCCTTTTTCTTCAGCGAATGAGCTCGGTTTTTTCGTTTGTCCCCTTATAATCAGAAAGAGCTTTTTTATTTACTTTTTTTTTGAGCGGGGGAAGGGGGGCGGGCTGGGATAATTCTACTTTTTTTTCCTCAACACTTTGTTGGTTTTTGCGGCTATCCGCCGTAAATATTTAGACTACCCCGACCGGCAAACAGTGTGAAGTGTTATTTCATCGTGTGGTTGTTTACTCAGGCTGTTTACTTTGTTTATGTTTATGTTTACTTATCTTGTTTTTAGAGCCTTCTGTTGTGACTTTGTACTTCCTTTCTGTGTTCTACTCTATGTTCGCTGCTTTGTTATAACGTCAGGTCATGTTTAGTGTGTAAAAATGTTCTTAAACTAAATAAATAAGGATCAACAAGACTTCTTTTCTTAACCGCTGCAAATGTCTGACGTCAGACGGGAGTCGAAACTTGCATATCGTCTTTTGCGGGGGCGCGTGCTTACCGATTGACTTATTGAATTGTCTTTTCTGACGGTGGTATGATGTCACGGATATGCCCAATAAAAAGAACTCTTGCTGATCAAATATGTATGCAATATCTGTCAGCGTCACTGGAATTCACGCCGATGTGGCCTGCCAGATCATACCAAATCATGGATAGTCCATATAGTAGGAAGGGTGGTGGTCAGATAGGCGTCAGTAGTGCAGCACGTTAGAGCACGCGCTACCGGATAAAGTGAGATGCGCGTTTGAGTCCCATTGACCGTCTAATACTCCATATCTGTCAGCGTGACGGTTCAATGTCAAGAATGAACTTGGGCCTGGCCGTTGACGGTTGGTTGCTGACAGATGGATGCGTTATAGCGTAAGTGGTAAGCAAAACTTAGTGCAAGGGTTGGAGCACACGCTCCCGGATTGAGTGGTAATATGCGGGTTCGCGTCCCGACTGGCGCTACGAAGTTTTGCGCATCACTCCGCATCAATAGGTGAATAAAGATCGTTGTAATGTCGTCCTTATCAGAACAGTCTGTTCGTGAGTGTCACACCCATGTGTTTACGGTTAGAGTTCTGCGACCAGTTTCTGCTACAGATTACTTTTGATGTCACTTCTGATCCGAATATTTTCTAGCTAGTAGTTTATCCTGACTAGGGAAAACACGGGGTTTTCATAACGAAGTTTGTTTGAATTTCTAAGAATTCATCGGATTCCGCCTTTTTGGCTTATCAAGGAAAAGCTTTGAAGTATTGAACAATGCCGAGATTAATAGATAGTCGGTCTTGCTTGAGTACCTCTCATTTTCGTTGCTGATCAGACGCTGGTTCGTTGTTTTCATACTATAAAGTTAACAACAGCTGACGTTTTGGCGGATTTCGCCTTCTTCAGAGCTGGCAGGTCGAGTCGATTGTCCGGTTTTTCATATCAATCTCTCCGGTTTTTCGTATCAATCTCTCCGGTTTTTCATATCGATCTCGCGATATTAACGAAATCATGGAAGAAACTACTATTGATTGGTAACGCCGGGGTTAAAAAAAAGTCGTTGTTCAAAGTCTTGTTGCACTTTGTGCTAGCTTTTTCTTTTTTTCTCAATGATCGAACGCGGAGTTGCTGTCGTTCTGTTTATTTACAAACAGCTGACGTATCGACGGACTTTGCTTCTTCAGACCATAGAATGATCATGTTGACTTCAACTAGGGTCAGTCAACTCGACCTTAGTATACCTGCCTTAGAACACCCATGAGACCCTAGAATTCGGTTCCGTTGGTAACAAAACAGCTTCTTCTCCAGCGCTTTTTATGAGTCTTCTATCGAGTGTTACACGTAGAGACCAATTGTGTAGAGTTCACAAACTTGGGTAATGCACCACTCTCACTTCAGAATATCGGTGTGAAATATTGCGCAAGATCCCTCGTGATAGAGCCCTTTTCTTTCCTAAGGTCCATTTCTGGATTCTTGGACTATATCCAGAGTGCTTGAGGTCTTATAGGCTAGCCTGTACAGTTCTCTATAAGATCGGTATTTTCTACTTCACAATTTTGTGCGGTATGACTTTGTTTCCAAAGCGCGTGTGAAACTGAATCTAGTTTGACTTTTTTCTTTGTCGGTTAAGCCTGTTACACAAAATGTTAATAATAATTTTGAATCGACTAACGTTTCGACGCGTATCGTCTTCTCTAAAGCCGATGATCCACTGAGCATGTTTGACTCGGGCGAGATACAGGCGAAGTGCCTCCTCGTGGACGAACGACAGTGGATGATCGAATCCGACCATCGGCTCTGAATACAAACGAAACGGGTCGGAACGTTGGCGGAATAAAACCTTTTTAGCAGTCTGAATCAACAAAGAAAATATGATTGACTAGTTTGCCGAGGCTGAAGAAAGTCAGTTCACAATAGGTCATGGTTTGGCTTTGCTTTTACCAACTAAGTGTTTCTTTACCTGGACACGGGCTAGCGTGCCAGTTCTGCCAATGTATTCGTCCCCACATGCTCTACAGGAGGTTAGGCAACCTGTAAACCGTAACCGAACAAACCGTCCCTACCGTACCCGGACTATCGTCCCTACAGTACTCGAACTGCTCTTCGTTACTGTACCCGGACTACCATCACTACTGTACCCGAGCTATCGTCCCTACCTGCCAATACGACATATTGCGCAACTCTTGTGCTGTTTATAAAGAACCATACAGGCGAATGTCAACTCGCTGAAGCCTGAGAGTATTCGCTTGTGCTTCAATCAATCTTTTGCTACCGATTACTCTTCTTTTTTGGTGACTTTCTTTCTCTGATATCTGTTATTGTCCAGAATTTGCTTTCAATTTGTTCATGCCATTCAGTATTTTATCTCGTAAATGTCCTCACATCGCGTGTTGATCGTTAACGAAAACGTTTTTATCATCATCTTTGATTCTACTACTTTGGAAAAACTGGTATTCGCATTTAAAAATTTTTTCTAGTGCAGCGGTGTTTTAGTGTCTCATTGGTGTTAGGAAGCAAAGGGGCTACGTGAATTGAACTTTATCAATGTTCATGTGAAAATTGTAAAATGTAATGCATCCTTATGGCATATTTCAAGCTTTCTTTGAGGTCTATTATGGCACAGTTTAGTGCTAAACGTACATTTCGGCCTTCTGGCCTCATCACTAGGGACCTTAATGAAAAATGATGGATAAATAGACAGAGATATAAGCTAAGGGAATAAGATGGGCAAAAATCTTCTCTGAAACAAGCAAATAAATGAAAGCATCTGAAGACTCTCAGTCTTTCAACTGTAAATATTAGACATTATATCTTAGCTCAGTTACTACAGGCTTCGCTAACCCTTTCTGTACCCACACTGACTGTCGCCTGCCACGCGGGCACTGTCTAGTGAAACGTTGTAATTTTTAGGGAGTTCTAGATTTGGTTTCCTTTCCCTATTTTGTTTCATGTTTCGGCAAATTAGCTCTTCTGGTCCCTTTGATTCTTCTCAAGGTAATCTATCAAGGAGTGTAGTGTTAGGTTAGAGAGGAGTTCAGTGTGTGCATGAGCAACGATATGGCAGAGTTTCTCATCTCAATGTTTTTTCAGCTTTTGCAATGTCAGGGTGTGTGACGTGTGGGTGACTGATGGTTGTTTTGCAACAGGGCTTCTTTCAACTGATCATTGCTGCATTATTGATAGATTCTACTGACTTCTTAGGATTAGTTTCTTGCCGATGATTGCCGGCGTTCGAAGAGCTCATTACAACTTTTTGTTGATTACTGATGCTTAATTTTGGCAAATTCTTTTTGTGCAGCTTACTCCCTAAGTTATCCGTTTTCGCAGTCGAGAAACTATAATCTCTTTTTCCGAAAAGTAAAGATAAACCGGAATGTCTTAGGGCGTTTCGGTTCCTACGAAGTCGGGAATGAAATTTGAGAATGACGAAAGTGTTCTTCCTTTCAAACTTTTCCATAAGTTTTCAACCGATGTACTTATATTTCCTCGATTTAGTATAATGTCTTCATGTGGTCATCGTGGGGCAGCAAATCATTTATAATTTTAATTGTCAAGACTGCCATCATCGATACGAAGCCTGTGAAATCATCGCTTCATCATAGATTTATCAATGACTGTATAGAATGCAAAAGCCATTAGCGTACCAGAACTCTGGAAGGATTGAAACATTTTATCAGACTACACTGGATTTTTAGACGAGGTCTGAGCACCATCGATTGGAAAGTATTGTCAAGCGTCTTTGTTCCGGCACAAACGCGAACTAGACGTCACCGTGCAAGTGTAGAAGAATGCGGACATCAACGCAGCTATTCTCGTTCCAGAGCCCTAATTGCTTACTTTCAATTAGTACTCTATCACCTTTCATCCAAACCATGCAATACGTCAGAATGCACGGAGCATTCAATATTTTATGCTTTTTATTCCCTGTCCAGTGACGGCCAATTTGTGATTCTATGACGTAATCTGAATTCCATGTGAATGCTCAATTTTTTCTTTTTTGATTTTTATTGCAACTGCCTGAATTGGCCGCCATTGGACAGGGAATAAAAAACATGGAATATTGAATGTCATGAGCATTTTGATGTATTGCATGGTTTGGATGAAAGGTGATAAATACTAACTGGAGGTAAGCAATTAGGGCTCTGAAATGAGAATAACTGCGTTAATGTCCGCATTCTTCTACACTTGCACGAAGAGGTCTAGTTCGCTTTTGTGCGTAAAAGACGTTTGAAAATACCTCGACATTGTTTAAGACCTCGTCTAAGAATTCAACGTAGTCTGATAGAATGTTCCAAGACCTCCAGAGGTCTGGTACGCTAATGGCTTACGTACGTTTCAGCGTTCTCGCACGCCTCATCAGAGCCACATGCGATTGCGGTTCGTCCTTACTAATATAAGTTTAGCGACCCTGCAAATGTATCAGTCCAGTCGAGTGAGATATGACTTGGTGTTGTGGTCCAGACAGAAGGACCTGATTTTTGACGGCTCTCCATATGAGGTTCATGGAGGCCACAACGCCCAATGTTAACCGTAAGAAATGAGTCCTATGTGGCTGACGATTCACGTAGTATGTAATGAGAATCGAAGCCATGCATGTAGGAATCATATGGTATTCATTTTATTGAAGATATCTTATCTCGATTGTCATCCACATCATACAAGTCTTCCCATCCCACTTTAGCGCCACACTTGACCCCTGACCTGGCGTCAGCTATAAAACTAATTATGTGCTCATTACAGGGGCTAACATGTTTCACCTTCATTACTGGCGATATATCGATTCCACACAATTGTTTTTTCTTTGTTTCGCTAAAACTCTTTTTAGCTGGTTTTGCAGACTTTTTGTTGTGGTGGTTAAAAGGCCGAGCTAAACCAGTAGCTAAATGGTGTGATCTTCTTCAACTGACACTTTTGATATTGCTCTGTGCTTTGTATTTCATGTGATTAATAATCCGAATTGGCTCCATTCTAAGAAAAAAAAAGTGCTGCATTTGCAGTACTTTGATACATCGCTTAAAGTCACTAATTCCTAAGAGAATACTGTCGATACTGACAGGGCTGACCATTTACTGATCTCATATAATGCTAATAAGGTGCATGTCTAAAGTGTAGCGATGTTGCTGAAAAAAGTGCGGGGATCGGTGTTTTTCGTTTGTTTGAATAACCTTGTTTCCTTGTTATTCCTCATCCGCGTAATACGTAGATGATCATGAGGGAGCCCATTATCGTATGATAGTGATATGTTTCTTGACTCTGAAGAGGAACCCCTTTCCGGAGAGGGATTAGCCGTAACTATTCTCCCATACAGTTGTCTTTATCTTAACATACCAGACCTCATCATGTGTTGTTGTGAGCAAAGTGATGTAATAAGCTTGGTAAAGGTGGCAATAGAGAGCACTAACCGGTCGGTATTTGTCTTTTGAGTGCAAATTATGATTATACATGAAGTGCCACGTCGTTGTTTTTTGTCTTAGTAAGATTATTTGGTTTCAGTCTGGTCTCGTAAGCCAATATTTAGTCCCTCTCGCTAGGTTCTATCCTTGTGGATACTTCCGTCTGCATGCGTTAGGAAAGTAGTGTGGTGGCATCGTCAGCGGATTGTTTTTACTTTTCGGTTTTATTGCGCAGGTGGAAAAAATCGTGTCCACAAAGTGCGTAAGTGCACGAAGGACACCAATCTTATGTGTGCAATGTTTGTGAAAGCGAGATTTTTTTCTTGGTGAGTAGTTTAGACCCTAGTATATCAGACGTGAAGAAGTAGGTTAAGTGGATCGAAATGTGGAAGAGAACCGTGGTGCATACATCATGCTAATAACAGGAGATGACCTGGGACTCCGAGAAGAATTTGAAAAACTTTTTTGGTTTCTAGAAAATAGATACTGTGTTATCAGGACATTGGAAAGAGTAGTTTGGGATAGAATGAGGTCGGCGCGGATCACATGTATGTTTTTGCCTTTCTTGCCTTGCCTTTGTTGTTGCTTCTCCAAGCAGACGAGTGATCTCTTTCCCTATGAATTTCTTGATGATTTCTTTGCACTACCTTGCGAACTTTTGATAAGGCGTCAAGTTATAGTCATGTATCTTTTTGACAGAACGGCGATAACGTTATCAATTTATGAATCTCATGCCTATGGAGGTGAATCGACTACTGAATATTCCTTTTTTCTTTTGTTTCTTCTTGTATTTTCCTGTTATCACACTATTTCAGTGGTTATAACGAGGAAATGAAAGCAGCTGTGTAATGCCATCTTGATATTGATAGTGTATACGCCTAATTTAAAGCCTTCCTGCTGATGTTTTCATGTCAGACCAACAAACCAAAGTTTCCACAAGCAAGTGTCCTTACACTCGCTGTTAGTTTGCCTCATAATTCGGCTTCTCCTCTACTGATATTTAGCGCGCTTTCATATCGTAGTGGGTGTCTCTTATATCATTTCATCTAAATCTTTCGACGTTTCGGAACATAGACCAATTTTTATGTAAAAAAATAAGGCTTCTGGTGTCGATCAATCTCCAAGGTATGCGCTGTTCATTCGACTCCATCAAACATCATTAGAGGTGATTGAATGCATAGGATTACTGCCATATAACTCATTTTTTTGGTGGACGGCAGCCACTCGTGCGACTAGTCGACCACCAAGCAGTCGACGAGCGTGCGAGTGGGCCCAGCCATTTTCTCGTTTGATTTCTTGAAACCAGGAAAAACCCTCCTTACTTGCTTTTTGCTATCCTATCGGATCTGCTGCCGTAGAATCATAGCATCATATGAGCGTTAATGGAGACATTTGTGTTTGGCGATTTATATGAGGTGTTCCAATAGAATGGGTATTCTATAGCGCTCGTGTTCATTTGGGACATATGTACCGCAGCGATTAGAGGCTTTATGCAGTGTACACATATTCGTGGGTTCGATCTCGCACCTGGACGACCACGTCTTCCATTTCTTTAGCTACTTAGCTGCAGACTTCTTTGTGGTGTTGAACGACAGTTACTTAATTAGGCCAGACATGAATTCAGTCACCTCTAACGATGCCTGATGAAGTCAAGTGCATATCGTATCCCTTAGGGATGGATCAGCGCTAAGGGCTTTATTCCACTAACTTTCAGTGTTGATTAAGTTCTACGTGTTCTTGTTCACATAGAAAAATGGTCTTTGTAATAGACAGACCCCACAGCAGCATAGAGCAAGGAGGATTAAAGTAAGCACACCTGCCACATCAGAGTTTAGTTGCCAAATCTTTCTGAATTCATACCTCCGTATTCATTTCTTATTCATGTTTGCATTATGATTTGGATTTGGTAACGTATTCCTTTGTCGTTCTTTCTTGAAACTTTCAAAAGTTCAAATCTACAAGTTTAGGCTGTTGATTGATTGAGAGAACAAATTATGCGATTAAACTGTACACTATAGCTTGTAAAAGCTACATAGTTAACAATGCTTATTTCCATTTCGAAATTTTTTGGAACTAAGATTTATTGAAAGAGCAGTAAGGAAGCCTTATTCAATGATCAATGCTGTAGCCGCCTTCATCAATATCAAACATGAAAAGTGTTTTATTATGTGAAAATCTCACTTGTCTAGTTATTTTGATAGGTATAAAAGTTTTTGATGGCGAGAAGTGAAAAATCTTCACAAGTTGCGTAAATGTGGAGATTTCGTCATGCTAGTATCAAAAACTTATGCCTTGCTAGCAACGATGGTGAAACAATGATTTTCGTAGTTCAAGTATTGAAGCCTTCTATAAGCTAAGGCGTCCACTCGAAGCTGAAGCTCTAAACTATTTTTTTTTAGAGGAATCTGCATTGAAATCTATGAATGTCGTTACTAAAATAGTATCTACTAACCTCGAAGAATTCCATTAAATTCTGAAAAAAAATATTTAAATAACATGTTCACTGACACAGTATATATGCTTGACCGGGGTTTAAGTTTTTGCAAGTTTTCGTCTAGAAATGCGTTTTTTTAACGTTATTCTGTGCTTGTATCTACTTCGACTTAGACTATATTATACAAACAATTTGCCGAATTATCAGTCATCGGGCCACAACGTCAACAACAAGAACAGCGACAAGTGATACAAACAGTGCGTCTGCTCAACAAGTGTAATCCTGAAGCCCTACATATGTTACGGAAAATTTTACGATAACAGTTCAAAGGGCAAAACGAAAAATGACATCGAAATGAAAGGGGCACCCAGCACAGTCGAAGAACTGTGCTATACAAGTATCTGCTGCACATTAGATAGTCTACGAGTGTTGAAGGGATCACTGGAGTATGAAGAGAGTAGAATAGAAACGAGGGTTAGAGCTAACGAAGTAGTTGTTTTGATTTCATGATTTCAATGCGACTGAATTTAGGTTTCTTTTTGGTTTTTTGTTAGGGTTATGGAGGAGAGCGATATGTCATGAGTTCGAGCTATTTCCGCCGAACAACCCGGTAACAAGAAGGTCTCCTTGGTGTCACTCAACCACGACCAGTCCTACTTGTCACTTTAGAGAAGTGCTCCATTCAAAACAATATCACGTTTTCTCATCATAAAGAACTCTAATTCTTCGCGAAATCAAATGCATTCGTTTGGAAGTTGACGCTATCCGTCTTCCGAGAGTATCAGCCAATGGATCTGGTTATTCAGCAGCTTGAGATTACTTAGCAAAGCCTACTCGCCGACAAACGAATGTTCAATCATAATAGCCTGACCATACGTCATACTACATATTGTGTAATTAAGTGACAAAAAGTTCGTTAAGGACTCCGTAAAAACCAACTTATTGCTGTAGTCATTGAATCTGGTTAAGGAGATGCAAAATTTACTCGATATATCATTCGTTCAAATGTATCTTGAGACCATGCTTAGATTTCAGTATGTCTACCTGTTATTTTTGAGCCATGCATGTTGTCTGTTACTGATCTTCCCTACGTAAGGGGTAAATTCCGAGGTACTGACTGAACGAAAAGCCACCGTATAAGTGACGAGGTTACAAGACCAAAACACGTGCATTGTACCGTATGAGTGCCCATAACAGATCACTTGCATAGCTCGAAAATAACTATTACACATATTGAAATTGAAGTATATTGAGTAATCGGCGTCTAAATGGCCAGTGAAATGAGTATCTTTCGACTTTTTTGCCACCTTTGACTTAGAATGAAGATTTTTGCGCTGTAATCTTGGATAGTAGTAAAGACCTCTACATGATTTCGTAGACACGTGTGACTGTGAAAATGGTAACTAGTGGCATGCATGTGGTTGTATTTTGAAGTTGTCATGGATTTATATATATTCCTTGATAAAGCCGATCACTTTGTAGTCGAATTTATGGGATCAGTGTGATCTGTATGGGGTCGTCAACATTGCTTTTGATTTGATAAGTGGACATTGAATGGATAAAATATCTCTCTTAACTAGTTGCTTCCGAACTGAATGTCATACTCATTTTCCGAGTGTTTTTTCAGTGTTTCCAGTTCACTATTCATGAAGGTTTTTTTCCAGACATGGGAAAGAGTCGAAATAAAAATAAAGATAAGGAGCCATATACAGGACCTACGAGAAAAGGAAGAGGTTAGGTTTAGAACTGTTCTAAGTTAATAGTCTGTTAACTATACAGGAGCCAAAATGTGAAATTCAAGTATCAACACTGAAAGTTTCTAGGACGAGACGAAAGTGACAGTGAAGAATCATGCTGTTCACATATCACCTTTGATGATGATATGAGAAGCGTTCAAGGTAGGTGTTTCTATGTTGATAGATACTTAGAAGAGAGTAAACATCGCTCTGTACACCCCAAGGATGCTGAATGATGAATGAAGAAGATTAGGATGTCAAAAAATGAATGGTAGCAAAGCGGTGGCCCGGTGGAGGTAGCATGTGCCTACAGTATGGGTGAAACACGAGTTCAACTCCTCGCATTTGAGGTCGAATGTTTTGCATGTCACCCAGCATCCTTGGGTTCTTGATTGTAACATCTCAACATTGCTATCAGAGCGGTAAAATAAAAAGATCTCATTAATCAGATACATTATTCATCTTGATTCTTGTTCCTCATTAGTCTCAAGCTTGGAAAATCAAACTTGTCAAACTTTTCATAGTCTTGTCTTTAATCTATGTCGTTGTCGTTTTCCATTTCTGTAATGATGATAGGACGGCGTCATGTACATTTCTACTAACAGTCATGCCTTTCAAATTTTTACTGATGAAATTAATTCTGATTTTGAAGGTGACGTCACGGAAGATATTGACTCTGTCAGCTTTCTGGATGCGCTCGCTGAACACATTGAAAATGCCAGTCATAAGAAGTACGTCGTGTTTTGGTTTCTTTTCTACAGTAATCAGTGAGGGAAACGAATTTTTTCGTTGAACGATTGCCTAGTTATTTTATAGCATCTCTATACGTATGGCAGCACTACGTCATCTTCAGCTGGCGATGTGTTCACAATACATACCGGATTTTGTCACAAAATGGCGCTTAACCCTTATCGACCTTATAGCCAAGAATTTGAAAAAAACTGATGAAGAAATAGCCATTTCGGCGATTCTCCTTGCACTTGCTTCTTTACAAATAGGTATTTATTTCGCTATCAATATGATGCGTTGGTACCAATTCCAATAGCTTTAGTAGGTTTAACTCAATTTAGGTGATGCGATGGGTTCGGATGTGGAGGACTGTCTGGCCATTCTTCGTACACATGTGATAGATCCCTCTAAAACAGAGCAATTACGTGCTCTTTGTTCATTTTCGATTGCAGTAACTAGTCATGTCACATCCACAAACGAAGAGTCCATATCGGCTAGCGTGAAGGTATGTGTATGTCGTGCTTTTCCTCCTTGAGGATCACTTCTTGTGTTCTTGCTTCTTGACGATATTCTATCAATAAAATGCTTTTAGGCGTTACGATCTGTATGGGCAGCTACAAAGCTGACCTCTCAAGGAACAAGGCTATTCACAGCTTCGTTGGCAAGCTGGACATTATTGTTGCAGGTGAGATGTGCTCGAATGAAATAAGTTAAAAACTCATAACCCCATTTCGCTGGAACAGAGTGAACTGCACCAGTTCCTGGATGAATTTATCGACCGTTACTTATGCTAACCACTATAATATCGTGTTTTTTCCTTTTCAAAACAGATCCATGGTTGTTTTTTCGCTATGAATTTCATAAAGTGACATGAAGTCTACAAGTTCTTCTGTGTAAATCAGAAATTTCTAGAATCTGATTACACTACATAATGAATTTTTAGGATGTTGACGGTGCTTCGTTGAATGCCGCATTTGGCGATTTCTCCAAGTTAGCCTCTTTTTTGGAAGCTGACCAACTTGACATTAGAATCGCTACTGGAGAAGCGGTTTGCTTTTCTTTATGAAATTGGATCCGAAAATCGTCCCAGTTTTCGAGCTTCAAATCACCAACAAATTGTAGAGGTGTGCTGATTTACTTTAGCGATTCGATAAAGTAGTTATGTTTCCCTTGAATAGAGCCAACGCAGTAGATTTTCACGCATTTCTGCTCTGTGTTCTTTTACATGATTCTTCCATTTTCTCCGGATTTGCAGCAGCTGAGCGCTTTGTGTAATGATAGTTCAAAAGGCAAGACGAAAAAGGATAGGCGTGTACAACGGTTCACTTTCAGGTAGGGTTCGAGGTATACTATGATATTGTTGTAGCGTTTTTTAACAAGGCTTCGAGGCAAACTGGTAGCAAAGGTCGTCAAAAAAAAAAGGAACATTTAGGCAGATCTATTCAACCATAGTGGATAAGGAGACTCCATCATTGACCGTGAAGTTCCATCGAGAGTCAGTAGTTTTGGATTCTTGTGCGTCCAAACTGCTTTACGACATCTGTTGCGAGGTATAAGCTGCATGGAGAAGTGAAATAGT
>JAHQIW010001047.1:0-11879 GCA_019055375.1 Parelaphostrongylus tenuis
GGTTGAATCATTTCGTCTTTCATAGCGAGTGGAAAGCTGATTTCAAGCTCAGCTACTTACTCAAACACTTTTACAATCTTAACAGGCGAAAAGCTGATGTACGAATTTTTCTTGGTCGCATAATAAACAGCTTACTTGATGAACATTTACGATTTTTTGTTGTAAAAAGTTTGTGTGCAGAAGAAATAACTCTCTAAACAAAGACTTTGCGTAAAGTTTCTTTTGGCGAGGTTTTGTGACAGTGTATGACAATGTCGACTGCAATTCTACTTTACGCCAGTCAAGCTGTATTGAATAAAGGTTCAATCTGATTAGGAGGGGACAAATGAAAAACCGACATTTCAGCCCCTTGACAGAAACTTTTCATAGGAGTGTTAATAACCATTCGAAATATGAGATATGAGGCTACAGCTCACCATGGTCGTTTTATCAAAACACTCTTCTATAACGCTGGAGCATTCAGATTATAAATTATATTGAACACTCGCCTTTCGCATTCATTTTCATCACGCGTATAATTCGTTGGAAGCCGAAAAGTATGTCAATCTGTAGAGAATTTTCGCAGTATCAGAGCCACACGTTTCTATACGAAGTTTCTGCTGATGCGGTAAAAATTCCCGATTGAATAACAATAGATCGATCGCCCAGCCTCGCTCCCCTCCTACCACACCTTCTGCCCCAGATCTCGCCTCGTCGAATATCCTGTTAACACTTGCCAAAAGGTGGAACTCGATCTTGTTTTTTTTTTTTGCCGAACCATATTTTCTGGAAACGAAGATATTGATAGGAACAGGAAACACTACGCTTCAGATAGTTTTTAATAGTCTAAAAAAAGAGGTCTATCCGTCAAGGTTTGAAGCACAAATTAAAAGATTACAGGAGATCAAAAAATCAAATGAGCTTTTTGAAAAGCAAAAATAATTTGGAGTTCTTTGGAGGTTACGCTATATTTTGGATACTAACAGTTTAGGAAGAAGTTTTATCCAGCGAGATATAAGCGAGATAAGAGGAAAAAACACATAATTCTATGGAACATGATTTTACATTGAATGTTACAGCGTTACAAAAAAGTTTTTTTTTCGGAAAATCGCGTTCGAATGATTACTAACATCTCTGCGCAAGGTTTCTCTCCAGCAAATAAGATTATTCTCTCATTTGTCGCCTTCTGATCAGAAAGAGCCGATTAAATCTCGTTAGTAAGAACTGCTAATCAAAAAAGTAGTAAATTAACTGATCACTGCCTACAATAATAGTAAGTCGCTTTAAGAAAAAGTCTTGCATTTTTTCAACGACAGGTTGTAGACTTTGAAAAACATTCTGCATCGTGTGTCGAGCTTTTCCGAAAAAAATATGCTGTTTCGAATTCAAACAATTACTGCTATTTGTCGAATGCATACCGTTGATCACTTGAAGAGATTTTGTCTTTTTTGGCTCCTCATTTCCTCTTTGAGTCACTTCTTCTTTCCTTCCTTCTCAAGTAAAAAAAAAATTGGTTTACTGTCCATTGTTCAATAACAGATCGTTTGATAAGCTTTGACGCTAGAGAAATAAACACCAAATTTATTGAGCAGAAGTAACTATAAATTGCATGATTTCAGCACCGCTTAATTGTGCATTTTCTTGGGAACATTTCGGCAGTTGATTACACTTGCCTTGAGATGGAGCTGTATTTTGAACAAATTAATTGCTCCTAATGAACGAATGGCGCGCAGGCGAAAATGTTGGTGAAGCGGCGAGCAAGACGATTGGAGATTGAGACGATGATACGGCTGCAGAAAAGACAGCTAGAAAGTGGTTCGAAAAGTTGAATCAATCTTGCGCGCTACTTCACTAGGATTTTCTGTTACGCGCCATTTACGCGTGAGTAGTAAATAAATTTGTTCTCAAGACAGTTCCACCTTGAGCAAGTATAGGCGAATTGTAAACAGAAATTCATAAGAAAGAAGATATTTGTATTTGAACGATAGCAAAATCATGCATTTTGATGCATTTATGGTTAATAAATCTGTTGTTCTTGTGCCAAAACTTATAGAACGACCCGATATTAGTATGATTATCGAATCATTTCCGTTATCGAGTAAGGATTTTTGAAAAAAAAATTTCTTTGCTAAACACAATTTCTCACTAGACTATAAATAATCATTCCAAGGCTGAATCTCAGAATTCATATATGTATTTTATTCTTGGAAACTCCCACAAAGCTGCAGCATTCGAAATCAAATTATGTTTAACACGTGCTACTCCGCTTTTATCTCGCACACAGCGCTCTCTCTCAGACTTTGATTACCACTCGAGAGCATAAGTTTCAGCAATTCCAATACTGAGATTGCTTTTTCCACGCACCTTTCTATTGCATTGTAGCAAGAAAAAATTCGGCTAGAATTGCTGTATCCGTAGATAGCTGCGATCGAAAAGGCACAAGGAACAGGCGTAATTCACAGGTGAAGTGTGAATTTGTTACTGAACTTAAGACTTCTCTTCGATTTTTACAAGAAATGTGGACAAAACAATAACTCTGACTTTCATTTCGAGTGTTTTCTTATGACCATAGCTCAAAATTCAATATGCGTTGCAATCATTTTTGAGCCACGCATGTCAGCGGTCTGCTAAAGGAGGGCTGACTTATAGAGCCCGGTACACGTGTTTCGATCTTGCGATCTCGTTAGTCGGGCACTTACCCTTTCTCGTCTTTTGCTAATACTTGAATATACCAGCCAAAAGCAGTCGAGTGTACAAGACTCTGGGTTCGGTGAGTTTCACTGGACACTGAGTGTAAAACGTTCGCCGTCGCTAACTCTGAGTGTAGGGACTGCAGCACCCACAGAGATTAGCAAAAGACGAGAAAGGGTAACTGCCCGACTGACTAGATTGCAAGATCGAAACACGTGTATCGGGCTTTATAAGTCATCCCTCCTTTGACAGACCACTGACATGCGTGGCTCAAAAATGATTGCAAGGTATAATAACTCTGACTATTGAAGATTTCCTTTACACGATATGCTTATCGTGCTCAGGCTCACCCTGCGTAGACTCAGGATTAGTAGCTACTTTGATTGGCGATATATGAGAAAAATATGGAGCCGAGGCACTAGAGACGATAGAGTTAAGTTTCTTATACAATGTCATTGACTGTTTGCGAAACGCAGGAAAAGTTTTAATCGCTTGACAAAGACGTTGAGATCAACCGCGGCACGCGATGCGGTAACACGTCCAACGCGGCGTCTACAATGATTGCGTGAAAACTTTCTTATGAATTTTGGACTTTAATCTGAGTTAAAAAGAAAATCATTGCCAGTAACTGATAGAATATGATAGAAAAAAAGGAGAACCTTTCATAGGAATGTTAGTAACCATTTTCAAGCTGAGACTTCGAGCTACAGCCCCACGTCGATGGTTTTCGAAAAAGGCTATTTTTGGCGTTGCTAAAGAGGAGATTTCTTGCATTGCAAACGGTCATATTTCCCGCTGGACAGATCTCTTTCGTTAGACTTATAGTATTCATCCGATACCGTAGTCGTTTCTGATCCCAGTGCTGTGCTGATTTCCCGAAAAGACGGTTTCTCTACAATGCAGAGGCAGGATAGGTTGAATTAGTATGTGTGAGAAGGGGTCTTTGGACAATTCACGTGCCTGCCCTTGAAGAGCCCACGTTCGATGACGCGACGATCACCGATTGTTTAGGCATATGAGCGCATTCGAGAAGTATTGCATCAACAGTTCACGTGGCTGCTTCACGCACAGGCACGTGGATTGGCCAAAGACCTTCTTCTCACACATGCGAATTCTACTTATTCTATCAGCTGCGTTGCAGAGAAGCGGTCTTTTCAGAATAAAAACAACCTACGTTCAAAAGGTTGCTTAACACTTAACACTAGCACGCACTAACACTCAACATTACTGGGTATGTATTTGAAACTCATACCACCGCTAAAAACGGTTAAATAAAAGAAATTGTATTTAGAAACTGATTATGATTACTGATTCACTTATGTTGTGATAACTTCCGCCTTAGGACACCAACAATGATCGTATTACCGTGGAATGGTGCAACACTCCCGAAGGAGCCGCAAAGCAGTTCAAGCGCGAATGGTTCCAGGGAGATGGTATGGTCCGCAGAAAGAATCTTCCAATCGAGTACAAACCATGATTGTCGACTCCAATAAAATGTTCAAGTGAAAATTTTGTCGCTGAGCATGTGCACAGCTCAATTTACTTGAGAAAAGAGAGCAAAGAAAGCGTGATTATCAAACGGTGAATTCCAAAATTGAAGAGGAGAGTTCAAATTGAAATCTTATATGGAATGCCAACACAATGGACGGATCCATTAATAGTGAAAGAGTGTTATGTTATTCATCCAGCAAGCGTGAAATTTGAAATGGAAAAGAGTCAAAATTTTTGGTTATCAAAAAAAGGCACGAAATCTCTTTGGAATGAGGTATTTTTTGGCAACATTTCAAAGAGTTTCGTCATCCTCGAAGCCGACTAATCCCAGACGATGCTCTACAGTCGTTCGTCCTTATTGTGGTGTTTGTGTTCGTTCATTCGAGTTGAATCTCCTTCGAAAGAGCATCGCTGAAACAAGGCTTACTTGGCAGTGCTCCTTCTATGCAGAAAAAAAAAGTGCTAATGATAAAAGATACGAGTTGTTTTATTTTGTCTTTTAGCATGTATTCCATTCTTCAGCAGTCCTTATGATTGATCGCTGGTACCTAGCGTTATGATAATTGGAGAACCGACTTCCTTCAACTTCGACATAAAGCACATCCCAGCTCATCTCACGAACACCCAAATGTTCTCAGGCCATGTACGTAACGCGTTCCCCAACAAGGCGTACGTGATGGAATCTTTCGACGTAACCGCCCTTTATACAAACGTGTCGAATGAGTCCGCAATGCAAGCCATATGCGAGATTCTGACGGAGCACGAAAGCACCACAAACATGTATGGCTTCTCCATCCGGCAGATTATGCTCTCTTAAAACAGTGCCTAAACTGTTCAATCTTTAGATGGTCCGGGAATCATTTTGCTCAAATCAGAGGGCTGGCAATGGGACAACGACTAGCGCAAACACTTGCTATAGCCTTTATGTCTAGAGTTGAGAGCCCAATAATCGAACTCCGGCCGGTACTCTACTGTAGATATATAGATGATTGCTTTGTCGTCTGCTAAACCCAAGAGGAGATGGACAAATGCTTTGGATTGCTGAACAGTCAGTCAGAGTACATGAAGTTCACCCGTGAGAAACCGAAAGCAAATTGGCTCCCTTTTTGAACGTTCAGGTCAACCCGTCCAAAAACTCCTGCGAAAGAACACAAGGTAGAATCCTTAAGCTTGGCGCGAAAAATGGCCATCTGTAATGGCTACGATACGGTAGGAGCTGCTCAGGTTAGATTTAGAGGAGATTCTATGCTCCCAAACGACAAGTCTGGCGAAAATAAGGTTCCTTTCCTCCTGTCTTTTATCTCTAACGGAATAAGTACAGCTATGTTGGAATTCCCCAAAAACACTAAAGCGTCAATTAGTCCGCAACCGATTGTATGACCGCCTCTGCGAAACCAATGATTGCAAAGTTTGTCCGAACGGCAGAGACGGCGACTGTATGAGATCGGATATAATTTACCTAATCTCTTGCGAGATATGCGACGATGAGTACATTGGCGAAACGGGTAGGCCACTATTCCTCCGTGTAAAAGAGCACCTAGCTGGGTTACGCAACTGTGATTCAAAAACTCCACTAGGCACGCATAGGAACCAAAAACATGCAGGAGTAATGTTCGACGTCAAATTCACGATCCTCGCACAGAAATCAAGAACATCTGCGCGTAAAACATTGGAAGCCTTTTGGATACATAACAAAGGCCCGAAAATGAACCGAAAAGAGGAGCGCCTCGTAATCACGCAGTGACCTCGAACCATGCCTCAGGCTGACTTTTCCAGCCCGAGTTAGGCACAGCCCACTATTCCACTGACCTTAAGCGGCTGGTCTTCAATTAATAATAGATAGACCCGAATATCAAAAACGGTGAGTGTTGCAAAATGAAGCTTTTACTATGCGATCCAAAACACATCTCTAACGTTTTCTGCTAGGGTTATGGAGGTTTTCGGCGTAGTGGATTGTGGATCAATGTGATCTTTCCAGGCTCTGACGAAAGCAACCGGCCAAAACGTTAGCCGCCTCGAATATTGTGTATTCAAGCTGCATTACTAACTGTATTGTTGTATGCTTCGCTAATATTCAATAAATAATATCAATAACACCTCGGAACGGCTGAACAGAAGAAACTATTCATTTACCAGATCCTTTTTTATTTAGCCATCTTAGCGGTGATATGGTGGCTGTGCCACAAAAAGAGTGATGAAAGAGCAGGAGAGCCGAAAGTGCAGTGCTAGGCTAGCGCGTGCAATGCTGTTTTGAATCCTGTAAGACTCTTAAGGCAAGACTATCACTCTGCATTACTGGATGCATATTTGCAATATCGTACCACTGTTTAAGTGGTTAATTAGAAAGGATTCCAATGGGAGTTGAATTCAAACTTCATAGAAATACCTCAGTCATCCTGCGTATATATATATATATAAATAAATAAATACATAAGTATTTGTATATATATATATATATATATATATATACTTACGTGCATGTATATTTACTCACATCATATATCATATATATATATATATATATATTATATATATATATATATATATATATATATATATATCACCTGTATCACCTGTCGTCCCTTTGATCGTCGAGTGACTCGAGCGGGTACCAGCAACTCTTCTATTTTTCCCTATCGCGTGCAAGAGTAGCCCAGTGGACCCTCCTTGCTCTAGGGATTCGCTGAGCATCATATCCTTTTTTTATCGCTTTCGTGAAGAAATTGGACCAACGGGTCAGTCGTCTTCCTTTAGAGCGCTTGACGTCCCAAGGAATCCAGTTGGTGACAGTCCAGTCATATCAAGTGCATAAGTATTTGTATGTATATATAAGTATTGTATGTAGATATACTTACGTGCATGTTTACATATTCACATCCATATACTCATATATATATATATATATATATATATATATATATATATATATATATATATATACAAGCTGGGGAAAAGGAGTTCATTCACTTGAAAGACTAATTATGTTTATCAGATAAACAACTATAACAATAAACAAAAAAAGCTTATAACAAATTCTCAAAACTGCTTTGGTTTTTCTACAATAACGAAGTCCTCTGGTCTCTCTGCGTTAACGAAGACCCTTAGTGAATCTCATCGATGCTCACATTAAATCATTTTATCTGACTGCCTATTGCGATGGTATGATGTTACAACAAACTTAATACATTATTGGGTTTATTGTAAAATTATACCACCGCAATAGGCGGTCAAACAAAGTGAGCTCTGATTGATTATTGAAACCCAGTAAGTGGCCTCAACGTCGATAGCGACTGTCCACGCTAGACCGTAGACGGTTGGCTGTTGGCAGATAACGCGCTGTAGCTCAAAAAGGGCGATGTCAAAACGGGCGTATGTAGTGCAGCGGCTCAGCAAACGCTCCCGAAAAGAGTGAAATCTGGGTTTGAACCCCAGCTGACTCAAAAGTTTTGGCACGCTACTCTACATTATGGATGCTCACATACGTTAACACTGCAATCTGGTCTCAGAGTCGTGGCAAAGCCGTCGTAAGCGCACCTAGGGTAGTGCGTTAAGTAGCCGTGACTTCTTCCTGCAGTGTGGACCACACTGGGTAATTCATTGTACCGAAAACCGGCAAGTTTGACAGCCAAATTTTCTTACGCCAAAATACTGGAAACTCCACCTGACGAATGGTCATCGTTGAGCGGGTCGAATGCACAAGAGCCCACTCCTGATGAAGCGTAAATCCGTTGGCGCAATAGTGTTGAGTATTACAGAGGCGTAGTGCGTTCCGTAAAGTTTTCTCCTAATAGCTAGCAGCATAGATTTTGACATATCTGTTGATGAAGACCAACGGCGTCAATCAATAGCGCAAATGCCGGTCCAAACGATCATAAAGGATAAAGGACAAAGCTCTCGGCGTTGATCAATCCCTGAGGGATGCGCCATGCATTCAACTTCAATTTTTGACTGCGTCTGAGGTGATTGAATGCATATCTGGCCTTTACAATGACTCGCGGTGCCCTACCGCTGAACCGAGTCAGTGCTGCATATCCTCCCAGGCAAGTCTGAGACCTGCCTGGTACCAATTCACCGACCCCGGAGGGATGGATGGCTTGGTGAGCCATGAGCGCGAGATCGAACCATTGACCTCGTGTGCGACGCAGAGCACCTCTAACCACTGCGCAACATGCGCTCCCAAACGATCATAGGGCCGGAAAATGACTACAGCCCACGTTTTTTTGCTACTGCGGAGTCTGATGACCTTTCTAGAGAAGTTGAGGTCGATTGCAGAGATTGCACAGTGGTTTGACCGTGAATATCTTCATATCCGTAAAAAGCACAAGCGAGAAAGGAGCATCAGCTATGAAACGAATCAATCGACAAACGTTTCAAGGAAGTTTTTCTTTTATCATTCTGTCGAGGAAGTAGCACTAGCGATCTTGCAATTGCGCAGCTTCCGCTTGTTTTTGACGATGTTTCGAGCGCCTCACTAGCTCATTCCGAGCTTGCCGAACCATTTCGCCACATGGCAAGCACCGGATTATGTCAAAGTTAGCAACGGTTTTTCTGAATGTTTCCCGGTATAACCGAGGTGGTTGGACGACTTTTTAAGGACGGTACTCATTCTCTCCAGTCTGTTTGCGAGCGTTTTACGGTTCTGTAAACACGTAGTGGTTTGAAATCAGTCGATTCTAATAAAGTCGGCCGTTTTCACTTCGTCTACTGCGAATTGAGCAAATTCTAAATTGAAAGTAAGCAGAGAATTTAATAAAGTTATCAGAATTAATGAAAAAAATGGAACAGAGCTGAATTTAACAAAAAACAAAATAAATGGATCTTTTCTTGCACCTTACCTACGTACAGGATACGGTAAAAATTGTATTGATTTTGTATTCCGTTGATTTTAGCATTCAAATGTTATTTTGCTATTGATACTAAAGATTTTACTAAATTCTATGGTCATTTTGGTCCGAAATCTGCTTTATATACTTGACTAAATTTAGGTGTGCTCAAGTTACGCGTCGCAGAAATTGATGTATCGCAGTAGTTAAGTCGCACAAGACGGGAACGAAAACTGTCTATGTTGTTAAATCAGTTGGTTTCCAAACAGCAATTGTCTGCAGAGCCGTGAAACGTTCGCGAAAATATTGGAGCGATCAAAGGCCGTTCTTGAAGAGGTCGAACAACCACCTCGTCTTCTCGTGGAAATATTTAGAGGATCTGTTGCCAAAATTCAGCGGAGTCCGGAGTGTTCAATGCGCAAAATGGCTCGGAAAACTCTGCATCACACCATGGAGCCTTTGAAACATTGCGAAAAAACAAGCTAAAGGTGCGAATTACAAGACTGCTCGTGTTCACTTTATGGAGAGAAGACGAAAGAAATGAATATTTTTTTCTGTTTAGCCGTTTCGAGGTGTTATCAATTTATTTATTGAATACTAGCGAAGCATACAGCAATACAGTTAGTAATGCAGCTTAAATACACAATATTCGAGGTGGCTAACGTTTCGGCGGGTCGCTTTCATCAGAGCCTGGAAACATCACATTGACCCATAATCCACTATTCCAAAAACTCCATAACGCATAACCTAGCAGAAACGTTAGAAATAAGTTTTGGATCGCATAGTATAAGCTTCATTTCAGAACACTCACCGTTTTGATGTTTGAGTCTATCAATTATTAACTGAAGACCAATCGCTTGAGGTAAGTGCATCAGTGAGCTGTGCTTAACTCAGGACGGAAAAATCAGCCTGAGGTATGGTTTGAGGTTACGCATGATTACGAGGCACTCCTCCTTTCGGTTCATTTTCGGGCCTTTGTTATGTATCCAAAAGGCCTCTAATGTTTTACGTGCAGATGTTCTTGATTCCTGGGCGAGGATCGTTAATTTGACGCCGAACATTACTCCTGCATGTTTTTGATCCCTATGCGTGCCTAGTGGAGCTTTTGAATTACAGTTGCGTAACCCAACTAGGTGCTCGTTTACACGGAGGAATAGTGGCCTACCCGTTTTGCCAATGTACTCATCGCCGCATACCCTCGCAAGAGAATAAATAAATTATACCCGATCTCTTACAGTAGCCGTCTCTGCGGTTCGAACAAACTTTGCAGTCATTGGTTTCGTAGAGGCGACCACACAGTCGGTTGCGGACCCCCAACAACGCGTACATGATGGAATCATTCGACGTAACCGCCCTTTATACAAACGTGTCGAATGAGTCCGCAATGCAAGCCATATACGAGCTTTTAACAGAGCACGAAAGGACCACAAACATGTATGGCTCTCCATTAGGCAGGTTATGGCTCTCTTAAAAGAGTGCCTAAACTGTTCAATCTTTAGATGGTCCTGGAACTATTTTGCTCAAATCAGAGGGCTAGCAAGGGGACAACGACTAGAGCCAACACTTGCTATAACCTTTATGTCTATAGTTGAGTGCTATAGCCTTTATGTCTAAAGTTGAAAGCCAAATAATCGATCTCCGACCGTTACTCTACTGTAGATACATAGATGGCTGCTTTGTCGTCTGCTCAACACAAGAGGAGAGGGACAAATGTTTTGAGTTGCTGAACAGTCAGTCAGAGTTCATAAAGTTCACCCGTGAGAAACCAAAAGCAAATTGGCTCCCTTTTTTGAACGTTCAGGTCAATATGTCGAAAAACTCCTACAATACAAAATGCTACCGTAAACCAAGCAACAAAAACATCTTGGTTCATTACCTATCGGCCCATCCTTTACACATAAAACGCGCACTTCTTAAAAAAGTGTTTTGAACAGCGTCAAATGTGTGCACAGGGAAAGAACACAAGGTAGAATCCTTAATCTTGGTGCGAAAAATAGCTATCTGTAATGGCTACGATACGGTAGGAGCTGCTCAGGTTAGATTTAGAGCTAATTCCATGCCCCCAAACGACAAGTCTGGCTAAAATGAGGTTTCTTTCGTCCTGCTTTTTATCTCTAACGAAGTAAGCACAGCTATTAAACGCTGCCTAGAAAGAGCAGGTTTGGATAACTCGGGAGCAATAGTTGACTTACCACAAAAAACATCAAAGCGTCAATTAGTCCGCAACCGAGTGTATGACCGCCGCTGCGAAACCAATGACTGCAAAGTTTGTGCGAACGCCAGAGACGGCGACTGTATGAGATCGGGTATAATTTACCTAATCTCTTGCGAGATATGCGGCGATGAGTACATTGGCGAAACGGGTAGACCACTATTCTTCCGTGTAAAAGAGCACCTAGCTGGGTTACGCAATTGTGATTCAGAAACACCACTAGGCACGCATAGGGACCAAAAACATGCAGGAGTAATGTTCGACGTCAAATTCACGATCCTCGCACAGGAATCAAGAACATCTGCGCGTAAAACAATTAGAAGCCTTTTGGATACATAACAAAGGCCCGAAAATGAACCGAAAGGAGGAGTGCCTCGTAATCACGCGTGACCTCGAACCATACCTCAGGCTGATTTTTCCGGCCCGAGTTAGGCACAGCCCACTGATGCACTGACCTTAAGCGGTTGGTCTTCAATTAATAATTGATAGACCCAAGTATCAAAAACGGTGAGTGTTTTGAAATGAAGCTTTTACTATGCGATCCAAAACACATCTTCAACGTTTTCTGCTAGGGTTATGGAGGCTTTTGGCTTAGTGGATTGTGGATCAATGTGATCTTTCCAGGCTCTGACGAAGGCGACCCGCCGAAACGTTAGCCACCTCGAATAATGTGTATTCAAGCT